>OZ023269.1:51975859-52058359 GCA_964006375.1 Tillus elongatus
TCGAGAACTCGATGCTTTCGCATTTGTTTGGTTACCAAGGTAGTTAATCCCAGATCAAAGTTAAGTCTGGATTAACTTTGATCCACGTTTGTAAAACCGGCGGAATGTCGTTTTGCCCTGGCTAATTAAAATTTATATTATCTACTTTTCGGACGTAACTGGATGTGACATCTAGAAGGTCACTGCACAGGTACACTAAAACCAATCCAGTTGTTGTCAAAAACACTATTCCTGTATTACGAGCTGGTGCCCAGTCTTGTTGAAATAAAAATTGATTGTTTTTGACAAAACTGCGACCAAAACATCATCGAGTGATACATCATTGTAACCAGAAAAAATATTTTGGTGGAAAAATTCAATGGCGTACAGTAAACAAAAAGGTTGATTATCACTAGCTGATATTTCCAATCTATTAGATCATGTAATAATAACTTCCAGGAAAGGTATGCAAAAATTCCTATGAAACTTAAAACCATATTAAAACGATTCACCCTGGTAGATGTTTGTGAAGGAAGTCATCCTCATGAAAGTGGATTCACATTTTTTACTAATAATTCAGCTCGCAGATTGGACAGAATGTATTGCCGAGAACAAACCATGACCAGAATCTTGGGGTCATAATTATAAGCCTCGTTTTCGGATCATCCGACATTGTCCATAATATTCTATCCTGAAAAAAGATCAGATAATAAATAAAAAATTTTGGGTTTTGACAACTCGCTTTTGAAAGATGATGCATATGTCAAATGTATGGGAGAGTTAATTCGATCTGTTACTCAAAAACTAAATGAAGACGGTGTTTCACGCTGGGAAATTCTTAAAGAAAACATAAAAGAGATAACTCAAATTTATAAACGTCAGAATCGTCAACAAAATAAATTTATTATCAAAAGCCTTTAAGAATAATTAAATAAACCCACTAGTACCTTGAACTAAACGAAAGACACCGCCAGCATACTTCGTTTAAAAGAAATAATCAAAGACTTTTATTCCAAGGAAGGTAAAAAGCGCTTGGTCGAGCAGGCATGACACATCTGTTAGAAATGGACAGACCAATAGCAGTTTCACTCTCACCATACATCTAGAGAAATAAAGTCCTGACCGAACTCATCCATCCAATTGAGAAAGAACGGTCCCCAATAATTTCAATTGCAAGACATTATTTTCACAATCTTTACATAAAAAGATACCAGTATTAAAACAGAACCAGGTAGCAGTCTATATAATGGCCTTTTTAGTTTGGATGAAAACAGTAAATCTTTGATAGAACAACCAATTACAGAAAACGACTTATTTACTGATCTCAGTCCGGAGTTTTATATTGTTTTCTGGAATGAAATTAAAAATATGTTTTGTAGCATGATTCAACAAGCATTGTGGTTTGGAAAACTTCCAAGAACTATTCGTACAGCAATCCTTGCTTTATTACACAAAGGTGGTGACTCCAGCATCTTATGAAACTGGAGGCCAATTTAAATTTTAACAACTGATTACAAGATTATGTATAAGGCGTTATCAATACGTTTGTCAGGGATATTAAACTTATTGGTGGACCAAGACCAGTCATATTGCAAATCGGAAAGGTTAATATATGAAAGCCTCCATCCTTATAGGGAGCTTATTCAATATATTAATGTTAACGATTTACCTGCTGCCATCGGTTCATTAAATTATCACCGATAACTCAAAAAATAATGAGCCGCTAATTTTGATAAAATTTGGCAACTACCTTCCTGTTGGAAATAACTTGGATAAGTTCGTTAACAGCCCGATAGGCCAGTTTATATCGTCGAAAATAACAAAGCTTTTTTGAAATTCCGTACACATGTTGCCTTTTTAAAGACTCTAGTACCCATCAACCCTCAAGTTTCTAGTTTTAAGAGAAATTGTGTAACGAGGATTTCAAAGATTTTTTTAAAAATCGCTACCATAATGCACATATTGCGTCCTAACCATTTTCCTCATAATATAGTCGAGAGTCTCCCTAGGCCAATATTAATTATATCCGTTTCTCCTTGAAAGTGGGCATTTTGCATTAAGTACTGTTCCACTTATAGAGAACGGCCAAACGGGAGCACGAGATCAAATGTTTGCTTATAAGCTAAATGCAAATAGCTGGCACAACGAAAAAATACTGAGTTTACGTATTACCGTTTGATAATCCGTTGATTAGTACATCACGGCCGTTTACGTTGGATAGAAATTGAGCATGGAAACTTTGGAACTAATTTTTTTTCCTTACTGGTGCCACGTGAGCACGTTAGGAAAATTAATATGTGAAAACGTAGTATTCACCCCCGCTTATGAGAGTATGTGTCTCTTAAAATGTACAGGTAGTCTGGTTTTCTAATTATGTTGTTTTTTACACCGATTGGTAATTTCCTGCCTAATAAAAGAATTGTCAGAAAATTTTGCTGAGAAGTCACAAATAAGCAATAAAAATGTTCTGGGAATTGATATTTTTTGCATAATTAAATAAGCAATGTTGATGCCGGCTGGATAAAACCATGTTAAAAAACGAACACGTAGCTTGAGGAAAAAATAGAATTAGTAAAAATTAAGTCAATTTCTATGTTAAGAAATCAATACCTATATGATATACTAGATGTTCGCCTATTTTGTAAAATGTATTTTTGGGATATTGAAAGTTGATACCACTAAGGTTACATTAACACTCACTTTGTTGTTTGAAACAGTACTCGGTACAGAAAATCTCTGTGACATATAAATTGCAACACCTAATAATATATGAATTAATCGCTATATTTTATTAATACTGGGAGATATATTGCAGAGATGCCATTTCGCGCGTAACTGTCAATTATGTTGTCTTGAGACCTCTGATAAACACAGTGTTTAACATAGACTGTGTACAACTAACCAATGGTATTTAAATGTTCAGTCCCATTACTTTCTTCCCTTATACAGGACAAAATGTACAAGAATGTAAGGCTAGATGTTCTTTGATCATCATTACAAGCATGAGATGTCGACTGAAATATATCTTCCAACATTATCTGAGAATGGCTACTTTTAGTCAAGTTATTTTGGATGTTGTTTGATTGTTACTGGTATAGCAGGCTGTCGGATCTAACATTACATAACGATTGACATAAACATAAGAATTGATGTAATTTTTCAACAAATTTATTGCACTGAGTTAAAAACAGCTAGTAGTTAGTTGCGACTGTGCAAATTTCGATATTCTTCAACTCTTCGACGCATACTGTGGAATGAGATGACCAATGTCCCACTGTGGTATATTGTCCGAAGCTAATGTACCCCAAAACTTATACGCATCTCGCCGACTCAATCTTTTATATCCCATACATGTTCGATAGATAATAAGTCATCATATACATCATACATCAGCTTGTTGCAAGACGTCTTTAATAACTGCAGCTGTATGTGGTCTACCATACTCTTGTTGGATGATCGTTGTTGAATTTGAGACAATGCAACAAGTTGTAGAACGTTATTAATGTGATACTGAATGTCTCTGTTCTGTCCAGATGAACTAGAGGTGGCATGATTCAAGATTCGCCATACTATAAAGTCCTAATTAATCAAGTTATGTCTCACGCTCCATGCAAGGCTAGCGCCTTTTTCGACGTATTTGGCGGCCTCTTATACGATGAACTTTAACCTACACACAAAAATGTAACTTGTCCATTGTGATCGTTCTTGTCATCATTACCGACTTGGCAGCCGATGCCTTCTGTTAAATGTCAAATGAGCCAGTATGACTGTAGCCCATAACTATTAATCTACGATAAATCGACCTCGTAGTTAGCGGGCGAGCCTTAAGCTGCAAGTCACTCTTGTCCAATTGCACTGGTTATGCTAAAACGGTCTGTAAGGGCATTGTGTTATTGAGCATTAGAACCGCAGACCGGTTTCGCTCTAATTAGAGCTCGTCAGTACGGTATACTAATTACAACGAGAACACACCTATAGAGTAATACGGCTATGGTAGCCAGCCTCCCAGAACGTTCTGAGATGTACGACAGGGTCGCCATCTCGGTGCGGAACCAGGTAGTAGCTTGTCACGACAGTCAAATAACACAAAACGTCATAAAATGAGACTGTGTACAACCAACAAACAATTTTGTAAGTATGCTACTTATGGTGATAATACATCTAGCCTTACATACATTGTCCCTGTATTACTTAAAAGAACATAGGTTCAGATCTTCCAGAAGTGAAAAAGGAAAATGATGTTTTAGTTAATATTCATAAAGATGATAGTAGTGAAATAGAAGAATAGAACTTTAGTAAATATAATGATTTAAATAAATTAGAAATAATTATGGCACTTTGCTTTAGATTTAAAAATAACTGCATTGGTTCCAAAGTAGACAAAATAGTCGGGCCATTAATGCCCATTAAAAATTAATAATGCGCTAATGTGTTTTATAAAAAAAGGCACAGTTAGAGTAGTTTTTCTTAGAGTTGCAGGTTTTAGGAAATAAAAGTAATTCTAATTTTAAATTTGATCAGTGTCACCCAATTTTACTGTCAGTTCACAAATTAAGAAAATTAATTTTGTTACATTTTAAAACTCAAAACGAGAATGTATAACCAAACAATCACTCTCTTATCATTAGATTGTTGTTTATATTTTGTTTTAGGGAATTTGGTTGACATCTGACCAATTAATCAACTGTCAATATATCCTTTTCTGATATATTCATTTTCTCCTTGAACAATTGTGGAATTTTAAATTTTGATAAGGTGTTAATAAATACTTAGAACCAGAGGTATTAATAAACATTGGTAATGAACCTTTACAGTCACGGAATTTCCCTGTCAAAATTTCCGACGGTTTTCAAATGCTCAACCTCAACTCAACCTCTATGTTACCAAATCCTCCCTCATGTACCAGTCATTTTGTACCTTCTAACGTTCCCCTGTACAAATTGAATCTTACCTTTGACGGTGAAGGTAGCGTTTTGCACTTCTTGGACAGAGTCAATCAAACAATCCCTAATGTCTTGGGAAGATTTAGAGTCCCGTCTTAGAGTTGGTTTCTTGCCTCACAACTATGAATCAAATCTATGGGATGAGATAAGACAACGAACTCAAGGTGTTAACGAGAGAATAGTTGTTTATGTGGCCAAGATGGAAAATCTTTAATCGTTTGAATAATAAACCCTCCGAAACCTCTCGAGTACAACATATTGTTAAAAATTTATTGCCTCAGTTTCAAAGTCAGCTCGCAGTTCAGAGTTTCCACTATCTCTGAGATTGTCAATGTATGTCGTGCTATTGAGGAAACCCATCGAAATAAAAATAATTTTGTTATTTAGTAATCTCGATGACTCCTCGTCTACATGTATTGAAAAACAGAATCATTCTCTGATATATAGTAACGTAATATATACTTTATTCTGGAGTTCCAGAAACATGTAGACACCTCCCTTGCGACTCATAAAAAAAGCCTGGACGCAGCAAGTGCGTTATGGTAGTGAATTTTCATAGAAATGATCTGGCAAAAAATATTTTATTATAACTTTTTTTTCTTGTAACATAGAAACTTAAATTTTGGTGTAAAGTTTACTTTTTGTATCGTAAACCTACATCCCCAATATGGTTATCATACCTTTTTTATTTTTTGAGATACACATTTTTCTCGAATGAAAACTCAAAATTTTCCTGGAAAACCTCGTCCGATTTTCCTGACTAACGAACTTATTCAAACGATTTACAAAAGGAAGGTATATGCCAAATTTTATCAAAATCGGCCCATTATTTTTTGAGTTATCGGTGTGTGACACACACACACACACACACACACACACACACACACACACACACACACACACACACACACACACACGCACGCACGCACGCACGCACGCACGCACGCACGCACGCACGCACGCACGCACGCACGCACGCCACGCACACGCACGCACGCACACACGCACGCACACACGCACGCACGCACCCACGCACCCACGCGCGCACACACACACACACACACACACACACACACACACACACACACACACACACACACACACACACACACACACAACACACACACACACACACACACACAACACACACACACACACACACACACACACACACACACACACACACACACACACACACACACACACACACACACACACACACACACACACACACACACACACACACACACACACACACACACACACACACACACACACACACACACACACACACACACACACACACACACACACACACACACACACACACACACACACACACACACACACACACACACACACACACACACACACACACACACACACACACACACACACACACACACACACACACACACACACACACACACACACACACACACACACACACACAACACACACACACACACACACACACACACACACACACACACACACACACACACACACACCACACACACACACACACACACACCACACACACACACACACACACACACACACACACACACACACACACACACACACACACACACACACACACACACACACACACACACACACACACACACACACACACACACACACACACACACACACACACACACACACACACACACACACACACACACACCACACACAGAGAGAGAGAAGAGAGAGAGAGAGAGAGAGAGAGAGAGAGAGAGAGGAGAGAGAGAGAGAGAGAGAGAGAGAGAGAGAGAGAGAGAGAGAGAGAGAGAGAGAGAGAGAGAGAGAGAGAGAGAGAGAGAGAGAGAGAGAGAGAGAGAGAGAGGGAGAGAGAAGAAGAGGGGAGGGAGGGGGGGGGGTGTCCACGATAGCCGTGGCATTAGAAGTTTATGAAGTTGCCTGGTATCATAAATGTTGAAATTTTGGCAGCGGTCACAATTCGTAATTTTCTTTGGATCCCTATCTTTAACTATTTCATACATATTTTGATTTTTTTTTACATTTTGCGTAACCTCTATCCTCATTCATAACACTTTGTATTTCACATGTTTTTAAAGATAAAAGGCTGGAATTTAGAATACTATAACTTCTAGGATGAAGCCTTTATATTATCAACCTAAAGTTTACCTGTATTATACAGAGTGTTTTAAATTTAAAGACCAACTTACAGATATTCAATGTTGCAAAAGTCATTTTTTTCAAATGGTGCACCCTGTATATTATTAAAAATTCGAGTTCTAAATTTAATTCTACACCGGTTTCATATAAGTTTTCCTATACCTATCTCTTACGAGTAACTTTCTACTAGAGTTTTTAGATA
Source organism: Tillus elongatus (assembly GCA_964006375.1). NCBI lineage: Eukaryota > Metazoa > Arthropoda > Insecta > Coleoptera > Cleridae > Tillus > Tillus elongatus. Next base: position 51,983,129 of record OZ023269.1, read on the forward strand.
ACAAACTCCTTTTCTAGAGAATATACATCACGCTGAACAATAAAGGCAGCTGTGGCTGTCAGAAAACAGAATTTTGACAACACATGAATTCTAAATCGTCATTTATATTTTAAAGGTAATCTGAGTGTGTTTGTATTACTCACGTTATAGAAATAATAAGCCAATAAAAATGCAGAATAGTGAAGAGTACTCTAATATGGATATTTTACATTTATTTTATATCCATTGGGAATGCAATCGGATTGTAAGCAGAACATGCAGGATGTTTAACGAGAGGTATCCCACGCTATCGGCAATGACTAGAGGAAAATTCGCAAGGATAGAGGAACGATTTAAATTGACTGGAAGTGTCAAAACTACACAACATGTTCCAAAGCCAGTAACTGAAAATGAAGATAATAAAATAAACGTTTTGGCTTATTTTCAAGTTTACCCGCGTAGCTCTATTCCTGCAGCTACTCGAGCTTTGGGAATATCAAGTTCATCTGTGCATAAAATATTGAAATCTCATAAAATGCACCCATATTCAGAAATAGTACTACAAGGACTTCGACCTGGTGACCATTTAAAAAGAGTAGAATTCTGCGAACACATGTTTCTGAATATTCAACAAGATGAGAATTTTCTCTATAAAATTATCTGGACCGACGAATCGAAATTTAGAAGGGAAGGAATTGTGAATAGGAGAAATAGTCATTTTTTGGGCAAGTGAAAACCCTAATATATTTAGAGAAGTGCGCTTTCAAACAAATTTTACTTTTAATGTGCTTTGCATTTTTATGGACAATAAGGTCTCTTATGAAATTTAGGAAGAAAATTTAAACGGTGAAAAGTATTTGGAACTATTAAGGGGATCTGTCCGTAATTTTCTGGAAGGCTACCACTAGATACAAGGCAAAGCTGCTGGTATCAGCTAGACGGCGCGCATGCCCACTCCACTGGTGAAATTTACTGGCACTTAACGCAATTATTTGAAGACAAATGGATTGGGCCCAACGGTCCTTGGAGATGGCCTCCGCGCTCTCCTGATTTAACGCCCGCCGATTTTTATCTCTGGGGGCGTATAAAAAGTCAAGTCTATGACACAACAGTGCAAAGTAGAGAGGATGTTTTAAATCGTGTAATTAGAGCTTTTAGAGATTTGGATCCAAATGAAATCAAAAGAACTACTACGAATGAGATGAACCGTAGAATTTTGCAGTGCCTTGACCAAGATGGTGGTCACTTAGAACATTTATAGTGATCGTAGCATTTAAATGTGAATTAACTTTTTTATTTGTCTGTTCAGTTTTTTGTTTATTGTTAATATTTGTTTTATTATTTTTTTCTTCATAATTACATTAAATATTTTTATGAAATCATATCACTTTTGTTATCTGACTGACAATCACAGCTGCATTTGTTGTGTAGTCTAACATGTACCCATTAGAAGGGGAGGTTGTTACCTAAAAATGCTAATAACAAGCAACATATTGAAGATAGGTATAGAAAAACTTATATCAAACCGGTGTAGAATTAAATTTAGAACTCGAATTTTTAATAATATACAAGGTGTTCTATTTGAAAAAAAAATACTTTTGCCACGTTGAATATGCCTAAGTTAGTAACTAAATTTAGAACACTCTGTATGACACAGGTAAACTTAAGACACATAATATGATAGCTCTCTCCCACAAGTTACGAAATTCTAAATTCGAACCTTTTATCTTTAAAAACTTGTGAAATACAAGCTATTATAAATAAGGTTGCAAAATCACCGATATACAGAGAAATCACAATATCTTTGGAAGAGTTGAAGATAGGGATAGGAAAGCCTTATATAAATCTTCACAAAATGTTATGGAGAATTCGAATATGCAATAAAAAATAGGGCATTCTATTTAAATTAGCAAAGTTGATGACCACTTCCGGTCTAACCGGAAGTGATCTGACCTTGAAAATATTTTAGAATAAAAGACAATTACGAATTGTGACCGCTGCCAAAATTTCAAAATTTAGGATATCAGGGAACTTCATAAACTTCTAATGCACGGCTATCGTGAAAAACCCTGTATATATATATATATATATATATATATATATATATATATATATATATATATATATATATATATATATATATATATATATATACATGGTGTAGTGAACGTTATTGAAAGTAGACGTGTGTTGATTCGTGTCCATCCAAAAAGTCGAAATTACTGTGGTTTCCGCACAACAGAAAATAACAGATATAAACCTTACAGACCCGATTGATTAGGGTGAGTGTGATCTGATAGCTTCTATACATAAATTGTTCTCTATAAAATAGAAAAAGAACATTAAAGAAAAATCCTGCGGATAATAAAAATTATAAAGTATATGAGAAATGAACCCAAGTCAATTATCATCAACAGAAAAAAGCTTATCAAATGAAGAATTGTATCGAAAACTGTCTGCTTTAATCAATGCTAAAACCAATGAACTGAGGAGTGAAATTGCTACATTAAAGAGTGTTGTAGATAAACAGAATACTTCCTACACTGAATTAAGAAATCGAGTAACTTCACTTGAGAGAAAACTACGTAAAAATAACTTTGTTATTTTTGGTCTTAACGTGTCAGAAAATCAACCTTTGGTTGCAACTGTTACTGAAAGATTGCAACAACTGTTGGAAATAGGGGTAAAAGAGGGACACATAGATAACATTTACAGGCTCAAAAATAGGGACATAATTGTGGTGGAATTGATCTCGTATATGAAAAAACAGGAAATTTTTTCAAGCTTAAAAAAATTGAAAGGGACAAGCATTGGCATAGCACATGATTTGTGTCCGGAAGACCGGAGAGAGCGCAAAATTCTTTACAATAGCCTAAAAGAGGCCCGTAATAAAAATCAACAGGCCTATATAAGGGGAAACAAGCTCTGGATTGGAGGCTGCGCCTACACGGCCAAACAACTTGAAGGTGGAGATTGTGAAACTGACCTAGACTCCGTAACAATAGGTGAGGATGAAATTGCGATAAGAGCAAGTAGTGAACCGAATACACCGATTAGACCAACCCTACTTGAAGACTTGGGATTAACAGTAGAAGATAAGAGTGTAGAAGAAAGTCAAGTAGAAGCCATTATATGGTCCAAGAAGACGGATGCAACAAAAAGTGGGAACATCTGTGACCCCTGTCAACAGGGGGGTCAAATACGACACGCAGCCCAGGATAGACGCAGAAAAATTGACCAGGCAGAAAAGGATCCCATCGAGCAGTGGCGAGGATCGCAACCTGAGAAATAAGGCTAGAAATAAATAGACTGAATTGTGCTAAAATCATACATATTTTGTATATGTGTAAGTACATGTATGTGTGTATATGTTTGTATATGTGTATGTACTCCTTTGAGTTTTTCGTTTTATATTTTATCTATGCAAAGTTTTTAATCTGCGTTTAATTCGCTTGCTTTTAGGATTTACAGTTTTCATATGTACGTGTGTATATTTATTTGGCAATGAACCAAATGAACCAGTATATTCGTTTGTAATACTAGGCTGTTGTACGACCATGTTCAATGCAAAAATTTCTTTAGAGCAAACAGCTTAAAATTGTTCCATAATAACATAAGAAGCATTTGTAAAAATGTTGAGGAATTGCAGGTAGTGTTGTCTCAAATGTCTGTTAGTTTTGATGTGATCGTTCTGACTAAGACTTGGCAGGTCGATTGTGCAAGCATCTTCAAGATGGAGGGATATGACATTCTATATAGCGGAGGGGTGTACAATAGGTGTGATGGTGTCTTGGTATACATAAAAAGTACAATTAAATATTCGCATAATATAATTTCTTTAGCAGAGTGTCGAGCTGTTGAAATATCACTTCAAATGGGTAGTGAACACGTTACCATTACTGCTATCTATAGATCGCCAGCCATGTGTTTAGCCTCCTTTAATCAAGGTTTAGAGATTTATCTAGCTGAAAGTCGAAGGGTTAGTAAAGACCATCACATCATGGTTGGAGACTTAAATATTGATATCCTCTCTGAAAACGAGTCCAGCAGTCAGGAATACCTTAATATACTTGCTGAGCACGGGTTTGTTAATGCCGTAGACACACACACGAGAGTACAGAACAACACTGCCTCTTGCATTGACCACTTCTTTGTGAGTTCCAAGTTGCAGTGCGATTTTTTGGGCGCGGTCTACCACACTTCTATCACTGACCATTTTTCTGTACTATTGGATCTCCCAGTGAAGTCTGAGAGGGAAATTAAAGTCAATAAAGTAGGGGTAAAATGTTACATAAATTATGATAGGGCACGCAGGGAACTAGAGCGTACAGATTGGGATAACATTTGTGGCTCTGAAAGTTTGAACATTGTTGCGGAAAACTTTGTGGAGTATCTTAAGTCAGTGCTGGGAAGGTGTACTGTTAGGGTTAAAATAAAGAACAAGAATAGACCCAGGAAATCATGGATAACAGAGGGTATAATTAAGTCGATAAACACAAAAAATCGATTATACCGAACAATGATGCAGAGCCCTGGTGATGAGGATAAGAGACTGCAGTTTTCGCGATATAGAAATAGACTAAATGAAAAAATCAAGTGCGCAAAAGCAAACTTTGTCAAAAAACAAATATGCCTCCACCCCAATTCACCTAAAAAGCTTTGGGAGGCGGTAAATCGGCTAACTAAGGAAGAGAGAAAGGATCCTGCAGGAAGCATTCAACTAGGGGGTGATAACTCATTAAATAACTCCAACCCGGGGGAAATAGCCAACACATTCAATAAATAATTTTCATCGGTTGGGAGAGCACTGGCACAAAAAATACCGTCTTCGGGGGCCAGTCTTAAGGTAGATATGAAGCCATACAGCATTTTTCTAACACCTACATGTGAGTCCGAAGTTATTGATTGCATAATGGGTATGAAGGTAAAAAAAGCTCCTGGGTTGGACTCGATCACTGTGGAGAACTTGAAGGAACTCGTATATGTTGTTGCAGTCCCGCTGACTATCCTAATCAACAGATGCATAGAACTTGGTAGCTTCCCAGACATTCTAAAGAAGACAGTAATAAAACCATTGTTTAAAGGAGGAAACAGGGACGAAATGCCAAATTATAGGCCGATATCCTTATTATCGAATGTGGCCAAGGTTTTCGAAAAAATTATTTGTCAGAAAATAACAAGCTATTTAAAGAAGCATAACATTTTGTCAGAATCTCAATTTGGCTTCAGAGAGGGTCTGTCAACACAAAATGCGTTAAATACCCTAACTACAGGAATTTATTCTGCCCTTGATAAGCAAAGACAAAGTATTTGCATCTTTCTAGACGTCGAAAAGGCCTTCGACGCTGTTGATCACAGGATTCTTCTCAGAAAATTGGAGGGTATCGGTTTTAGGGGTGTTCCGCTGCTTTTGATTGGGGATTATTTGCGGTCTAGAAGGCAGTGCACAAGGATTGACGGCAGATGCAGCGATTTTGAGGTGGTTGAATTTGGCGTTCCTCAGGGTACAGTCCTGGGTCCGTTGTTATTTAGTTTGTATATCAATGATATATTTGATGTGCAGACAGCTGGTAAAGTCATTGGTTTTGCAGATGATACTGCAATTCTATATGAAGATTGTTCTTGGCAACGGCTAAAGACCATAATTGAAGAAGATTTTGTGAATATTAAGGGGTGGTTTGATGCCAGTGGGTTAACTATTAAAACAAAGAAGACGAAGTATGTTGCATTTGCCTCCTATAGGTCACACCTGCCGTCATTTAATACACTGCAAATAGTTTGTAACAACCAATGTATCCAAATTGAGGCGGCACCAAAAGTTAGGTATTTGGGAATCATCATAGATCAACATCTGCGTTGGGATGAGCATGTTGGTGTGGTTGTTAAAAAGTTGAGGAACATTTTGTATAAGTTTAAATACTTAAAAACCTTTCTGACAACCGGGTGTCTTAGAATGGTCTATTCGGCATTGGTTGAACCCCTTCTTACATACGGAATTGTTGTTTGGGTGCTGCGTTGAGTTGTCACCTGAAAAGGTTGGATATAATTCAACGTTGGTTCCTGAAACTAATTTATAATAAGTGCTACACTTACCCGTCTGAATCGTTGTACGCTGAAGCAGGAGCTAATGATATTAGGCAACTTTTTTCATTGGCTGTGTTGACGTACGTAAGAAAGTATGATCGCGTCTCTAGAATAGAGCATTCGCACATAACTAGGCTAAACGCAGCAGCGGCCGCTCAAACGAACAGAGCAATTAAGACTGTGGGCCAGCGTAGTTATACTTATATTGCACCGAGAATTTATAATACTCTTCCAGTCAGTATCAGAACTGCACCAACTTTGTGTTCTTATGTGAGGATGGTGAAAGCATGGGTTTCGAAATCTAGACACATCATTCATGGTTAAGTACACAGATAGGTGTTGAACAGGTCGTATGATATCTTTTGCGATGTTGTACCGCACAGTAATCATTTTTAAATATGCACACTTTTTATTTTTTATTATTATATACATTTGTGAGAGTGTACATTATACATGTGAAAATGTGTGAGAGAATGTGTTTGTGTGATTGTACTGGTGGGTGTTTTGGTTTTTGCGCCTGTGTGTGTGTGTGTGTGTGTGTGTGTGTGTGTGTGTGTGTGTGTGTGTGTGTGTGTGTGTGTGTGTGTGTGTGTGTGTGTGTGTGTGTGTGTGTGTGTGTGTGTGTGTGTGTGTGTGTGTGTGTGTGTGTGTGTGTGTGTGTGTGTGTGTGTGTGTGTGTGTGTGTGTGTGTGTGTGTGTGTGTGTGTGTGTGTGTGTGTGTGTGTGTGTGTGTGTGTGTGTGTGTGTGTGTGTGTGTGTGTGTGTGTGTGTGTGTGTGTGTGTGTGTGTGTGTGTGTGTGTGTGTGTGTGTGTGTGTGTGTGTGTGTGTGTGTGTGTGTGTGTGTGTGTGTGTGTGTGTGTGTGTGTGTGTGTGTGTGTGTGTGTGTGTGTGTGTGTGTGTGTGTGTGTGTGTGTGTGTGTGTGTGTGTGTGTGTGTGTGTGTGTGTGTGTGTGTGTGTGTGTGTGTGTGTGTGTGTGTGTGTGTGTGTGTGTGTGTGTGTGTGTGTGTGTGTGTGTGTGTGTGTGTGTGTGTGTGTGTGTGTGTGTGTGTGTGTGTGTGTGTGTGTGTGTGTGTGTGTGTGTGTGTGTGTGTGTGTGTGTGTGTGTGTGTGTGTGTGTGTGTGTGTGTGTGTGTGTGTGTGTGTGTGTGTGTGTGTGTGTGTGTGTGTGTGTGTGTGTGTGTGTGTGTGTGTGTGTGTGTGTGTGTGTGTGTGTGTGTGTGTGTGTGTGTGTGTGTGTGTGTGTGTGTGTGTGTGTGTGTGTGTGTGTGTGTGTGTGTGTGTGTGTGTGTGTGTGTGTGTGTGTGTGTGTGTGTGTGTGTGTGTGTGTGTGTGTGTGTGTGTGTGTGTGTGTGTGTGTGTGTGTGTGTGTGTGTGTGTGTGTGTGTGTGTGTGTGTGTGTGTGTGTGTGTGTGTGTGTGTGTGTGTGTGTGTGTGTGTGTGTGTGTGTGTGTGTGTGTGTGTGTGTGTGTGTGTGTGTGTGTGTGTGTGTGTGTGTGTGTGTGTGTGTGTGTGTGTGTGTGTGTGTGTGTGTGTGTGTGTGTGTGTTCTTGTGTTCATTACTTGGTTTTGTATTCTTTGCTTGGTTTAGATTTATCCACGCACAAGTCTCAGACATGTTCAGTAGATCCATGTATGTTATTGTTATTGAACTGTATTTTGAAAAATAAGTCTATATTATATATATATATATATATATATATATATATATATATATATATATATATATATATATATATATATATATATATATATATATATATATTATTATACATATATATACATATATATATATATATATATATATATATATATATATATATATATATATATATATATATATATATATATATATATATATATATATATATATATATATATACATATAAAAACTGAAACTGACCCCGGATATGAGTTCTAGTTCGCGCTCATTTGCAAAAATTGTTTCAAAATTCAAAAGTCGGGATCTCCCCATTAGTGAATTTTTTCTACGAAAATTCACTAAAACGTAATATGGCTTATAAAATATTAAATGGAGTGATATTATTTTGGATATAATGTTTCCTACGTGACCGCAGCGTACAATATTGATCTCGTTCAAACATAAATTCAAATATTCATTTTTCCATTCTCTTATTTTATTACTGCATATAGAATTGCTGCTACGTACTCTGCGTCGTGTATATAATCATAATGCATAAATACATAAGTTATTTTGAAACGGAAGCTTTTATGATATTATAAAACATGATGTTGTAGTATTAAGCCTTTGAATTGGTATCTGCAATATTATATAGACACAGAAAATTTTTCGCTCGCAAAAATTTGCCAGAAATTTTACCTATATGGGGTATAAAAACGTATGCTTTAACCAAATATTTTATTTTTTGATTCTGAATTTAGTTTAAGGCAATGTTATATTTATTATTTAAACTTTATCTCTTGAAGTTTGCAAATAAAGCAAATTATCTTTAATCGGTTTTTCGTGGATTATTACATAATATGGAGAATTATGATTAACTAGAATTGATTTTCTGTAGGATGTATACATGTATAATAAAACTTTACGTAAAATATATAAAATTGTATGCATGTGTGTTGCGTAACTGTAGCGATTTGTTTGTTTCAGGAAACGCCATGGATAAAGGGGACCCGAAGAAGAACTCAAAACGTCATGGTAAATTATTTTTTTAATATATTATGTATTCCATATTACCTATAGTCAAAGTATTTTTGCAGATGCTATATGACTTATTGAAATGGGCCAAGTTGTTTATTTTCATATAACCCGGAAATGTCTGAAAAATAGATCAACCATAATTAGGACATTCTTCTTTTGACAACAATTCTTCCTGTTCCTTAGTCTCATTTATGATTTTCTAAACATAAAATGACTAGGTTTCATGTTCTTTGAACTTTGAAAGAGATGCATTAGCAATCCATTTGTAGACTTCTTCACTTTTGTTGCACTAATATGTCGGCTACAGACTACTTCCAAATACATGTGATGAAATTTCAAACTAGATAACCTTTAACTCTTTGAAATTTCAAAAACAGTGGGCCAAGTATGACTTTTAAACAGTCTGAAAAAAGTCCCGATGCAGCAAGTGCGTGGTAGTTAGTTTTTATAAAAATGATTTTAATAGCAAATATGTTTTTAATGAAAGCAGGTATCAAATTTGGTTACCAATATAACCTATATAGTAAAAAAAAGTACCATATTTCATCAAAATAACTTTATTGTTTGAAAAACTACAAAAAATTTTCGAAAATGAACTTAGAATGTTCCCGAAAAAATTGGTCTGATTTGCCTGCCCAACGAACCCCTTCAAACTATTTACCCACCTACCAAGATATAATTATTCAAAATCTATTTGACGAAACTTCCAAAAAAATTTCATGAAAATTTGCAAACATTTTGTTCACGGGAATCCAAAAACTTTTTTTACAATAACTTATTAAAGATGTATTATTAATTACCAAAATTTCACAACAATTTTATAAACAATGATTTCTATGGAAACACAAAAAAATTGTATACTGCACCTCGTTTTTTTTCACGAATACTATAAACGAAAACTCTCTGAATGCGTCATTTTAATGGGACTCTGCTATATATTGGTAAAAACGCCGTATCATAATATTTGGTATGTGCCAAAAATGTGAAACAATTGAATTAACTCGAAAACATTGAACGCTATCTTTTTTTTTTAGAAGCATGCACTATAATTCGATGGAAATCACCCTGTATATAAGAACACAGATAAAAACTTAACTAACACCGCATATGGGTTCTAGGAGTCCTAGTTCGCGCTCATTTAAAGAAATCTTTTCAAAATCCAAAAGTTGCGGTCTCTTAAGTAGCGAATTTTTTCTGCGAAAATTCGATAAAATTATAAAGTATTAAACCATAAACTACATAACTAAAACTACTGCCAAAGCCCCAGAGAAAGGTTCTATTTGAAATTAATTTTCTGGAAATATTTTAATAAAATGAAGGACAATGGCGCTTGAAGCTAAAACTTAAGGGTTTGTAAAACACACTTCTTGCGACATTTTCTCTACATAACCCGTATTAGGTTCCATAAAAATTGCCAATTTTAACGTTTCGAATCGCCACTTTGACGTTTTAAGAGGATAAACTATAAAATTTTCAAAGTAATTTTTCTGGAATTTATTGACCTTTTCGCGTCAAGAAAAAAAACTTAATCTATGTCTGTAATATACAATAGACTTTGTTATCCGCACAAAATGCTTTGTTTTTGTGCGCTTTTCTGGTCATCAATGGCACCCAAGGTTGTTTTCTTTAAATGCCTATAACTTTTTTTTCTTTTGAATTACAAATCTAGATTTTGGTACATATTTGACTTTTTATAGTGTAAACCTGCATACCCATTTTGGTTGCCCTAATTTTGCTATTTCAGGAGATATAAAAATTTTCCGAAAGAAAACACAAAATTTTCCGGAAGAAACTGGCGGCCGATTTTCCTAGCTAACGACCTTATCCAAGCCATTTGCAAAAGGAAGGTACTCACCAAATTTGATGGCAATCGGCCCATTATTTTTGAGTTATCGCTGTGATATATATATATATATATATATATATATATATATATATATATATATATATATATATATATATATATATATATATATATATATATATATATACATACATATATACATATATAAAGTGAAACTGACACTGGATATGGGTTATAGGGATCCAGTTTGTGCTCATTTGAAGAAATTTTTTCAAAATTCAAAAGTCGCGATCTCCTCATTAGTGAATTTTTTAAAAGAAAATTCACTAAAAGCAACATCATTTTGTTTTGTTGAATGAGTAGGTATAGATGTGGGCTTCTGGTCCACCGCCACCCTCCAGCCTACTGCACACACGTGTGGCGTTAGGGGTTATTATTAGATTGCGTTAAGGAGTCTGTATCGGCAGGATTGAATGCTAACGCCGTGCCTCAGACACTGGCCACCAGATGGCGTTAGAGGATACAGTACGGGTAAAAGTTAGAGCCATGCCTCAGCCACCGACCACCAAATGGAGTTAGAAATTTGTAACTGAATGTGTTAGCTCTGAGACCCGTTTGTTCATTTAATTTTGATGTCTGTTAAAAAGGCAAATGGTATCTAGCTGGAATCGAACCTGGATACAATGGTATGAAAGTCCAGAACGAACACCTCACGTCCAATTAGACTGTTGAAAGTGCATGTTTAATGTTTGTATACATAGGTGTGTGTGCTACCTTATTTAAAAAATATTGTATTATTTAAATGTTTGTGGAGGTAAGAAACTTACTTCGAATAATTCAAAAGCTCTAGTTTAATATTATATACAAAAAAAACTTATTTCTTGTAAAGTTTTTGTTAGTTAGAGTGCCAGCAATCAACAAGCAAAAGAGCAGTCGAGACAGCCGACCGACAGAGAGCAACGCAAGGCGTTCGTATGTATAGACACTGGACCCCGCTCGGGGCGTACGAGACAGATGGTTAGACATAGCAGAAGTGTAAAAGCGAGAGCGGAGATACTAATATCTACGTCTTAATTAATTAATAATGAAACCGCAAGGTTTGAATTTTTTACCATTTAAATGAAACTTTTTCAGTACATACTGGAACCTCGGTGGTTCAGAGGTAAGAACGTGTGCCTTTGAACCGAAGGGTACTGGGTTCGATCCCGGCGTACTCCTTTCACTTTTTCAGTACATACTGTACAATTAACATCAACCGAGGTTCTGGCATTGTATTTGAGAAAGTTGAATGTCTGCACGTTCCGCCCTTCGGAGGGGGCGTAAAGCCGTCGGTCCCGTGTCCATGCGATGTTGGGCACGTTAAAGATCCCTACCCTCCTTACAGAAAGACAGGGGTTCGGCAAAATTTCCAGGATAGTGAGGTGAAACTGCTCCCTGGCGTCGGTGATTGGCCATAATCGCGGAAATAGGCCGACGTTAAAGAAACAAAACACACACACAGTACATACTGTACAATTAACATCAACCGAGGTTGTGGCATTGTATTTGAGCATGTTGAATGTCTGCACGCTCCGCTTTCGGAGGGGGCGTAAAGCCGTCGGTCCCGTGTCCATGCAATGTTGGACACGTTAAAGATTCCTACCCTCCTTACAGAAAGGCAGGAGTTCGGCAAAATGTTCAGGATAGTGAGGTGAAACTGCTCCCTGGCGTCGGTGATTGGCCATAGTTGCGGAAATAGGCCGACGTTAAAGAAATAAAAACACACACACATTATTTTCCTGGAGACTTCGATATTAAAAAGGTCGGTACGCAGCAAGTGCTTTATGGTAGCGAATTTTCATTAAATGCTTCAAATTTGAATAACTCAATTTTCTATGAACCTAGAAAGTTGAATTTCGGTATGTGGTAAGGTCATACCCAAGGCAACATATCCACCAAATTTCATCAAAATAGCTTTGTAATTTTCGGATAAAAATTGTGTTCGAAAGAAAACTCAAAAATTTCCCGGAAAACCTTGTCCGATTTTCTTCCTGGCTAACGAACTCATCCAAGCTATTAATAAAAGAAAGATTCCTGCCGAGTTTCATAAAAATCGGTTAATAACTTTTTGAATTATCGTGTGGATTCATATATATATATATATACATATATATATATATATATATATATATATATATATATATATATATATATATATATATATATATATATATATATATATATATATATATAATTCATACTGATCCCGGATATGGGTTCTAGGGGTCTTAGTTTGCGCTCATTTGAAAAAAAATATGCAGTCACCATCGATACCTCTATTAGTGAATTTTTAAAAATAAAAATTCACTAGAAACGCCACAGAGAAACATCTAATAGTAAAAATTGTTTACATTAGACATGTTCGATATGCTCATGAAAAATATTGTGAATTGTGTGTACTACTTTAAGAGCTTGCAGTCACATAGTTTTTCGATTACTTCAGAAATGAGTAAAAGGTGGACGGAGTTTAAAAAATTAAAACCACCGAATTTATACCAATTCATAGTGCATTGTTTTGCAACGAAGTGTCTTTACCGTGCTTACTTAATGCGCGATATACGAGCCCCTTCCTATTTGGTTAGATTACTTAAGAATGAGTAAAAGTTTGAGAAGTTGTAAAAAAAACGATAAATTGAAAAAAATAAACCACCAAATTCATACCAATTCATGTTGCATTTTTTTTGCAACGAAGTGTCTTTACCGTACCTACTTAATATGCAACATACGTGCCCCTTTCTATTCTATTTTGCTTCTAATTTTTCAGAAAATCGTCTTTAGGCAGCAAAACTTAAAGTATTGCGAGGTAACTTTAAAATATATTTTTCCAAACACATCTACCAGGCATGAGTCTGGAATCGCTTCTATGCCGTTTCACCCTCCTACCCAGAGACTGGAAAGTGACATATATAAGAAAGATCAGCGTTTTTACAGTTTAATTTGTACATGCTGCCTCAGGAATGTTGTCCTAATTGGTCATGAAACAAGGGTTTCTTAGTAATGCAGAATGATCCTATGAACTCCAAATCAGATAAACGTAACTTAAGTCGTATTTACAGTTTCGTGTTCTTTTGGCAGGTTTGGTGTCGGAGCTATGATGGTTTATTCTATGTTTATAACCTAGATATAAATAATGGTTTTAAATTCATAGATATAAGAAATGTATATGGCTGACAGTTGAAATGTCATTCTAGATGTCTAGTGTCTGTGGTATCTTTTCATTGTGGTTATGCCTAATAATGCTTATGTGGCGTAAACATTTGTTAAATGTTATAACTGTTGATTAGTTGTTTTTAAATTGCCTTTATTGGTAGCTTTCTGCTGTCATCATAAAAATAGATAATAAATGGAACACTTGTTGAAGGAAATGTGGTAAACCTAACCTTTATGCATATAAAAAAGCGAGTGGTGGTGTTCCCAAAACACTGTTGTGGGAATTCTTACAAAAAAAGAAGTACAACGGTCCGACTCAAGTAATAAAAAGCTTACGTGAAAAAATAGTGAATTGCCCAAAGCAATTAATAAAGACAGATGGTATCAGACAAGGTTACAGCTTTAGTCCTTTGCTTTTCCTGTTGTATATAGACGAAATTATCAATTAGTTCAGAAAAATAAACGTTTTATCAGAAACTACATAAACATGTAAAGAAGTGATGTCTGACTTACAAAAAAACTTCAATAATAAAAGTCTGGACGCAGTAAGTGCTTTCTGGTAGTTAATTTTCATAGAAATGATCAATGCATTTTTTTTACGAAAATTATATTCGTATGCGACAAGATAACTAATATTTGTCTGTAATATTTAATAGATTTCATTTACACACCAATATTTTGGTTTTGTGACCTCCGGTGGCACCAACTTTTTTTTTCATTAAATGCTTATAACTCTTTCTTCTAACTTAGAGATCTAAATTTTGGTATGTGTTTTTTTATAAGATAAACCTGATTACCAAATTTAAAGAAACCCCAACATTTTCCCAGAAAAACTATTCCCATTTTCTTGGATCACGAACCTGACCAAGCCACTCATAAAAGGAAGGTACCTGCCAAATTCCATCAAATTTGGCCAATTATTCTTTTGAGTTTTCAGTGTGATCTATATAGTTAAATTGAAACTAAGCTCGGATATGGGTTCTAAGAGTTCTAGCTCGCACTCATTTGAAGAATTTTTTTCAAAATTCAAAATGGCGATCTCCGCGTGAGTCAATTTTTCTATAAAAACAACTGAATAGTGTAACCTCAAAACATGTTATCAACCGAAATACAATTGCAGGTAGTGATAAACAAGAAGTAGAAGGTAAAAACATAGTAGAAAAACCCTTAAGAGTATATTATGCCATAAACAGATTATTTTTTCATAAAAAGATAAATATCAAAAGACACAAAAACGAGCATATATAAAAAGAAGAAAATCATGGATGTAGAAATGAACGACCCAAGAAGAGTAAGATATGTTTTACGATTAGATCAAATGGAAAACGAGAAAATACTCCAGAAACTCAATATTGAGGCAATGAAAGATCTCGTAGAAAGGAGACAACTGGGATAATGGGGGCATTTACAGAGACTCCTCGATACTTTTTCAATGAGGTTATTTGGTAGTTCCTGTTTTGTCAGTCCAGTGGTTTTGATAACTCAAATAATCTCAGGTTTTCAAAGAAGCATACTGTACTATTTTTAAATAAAGCCTGGAAAAATAGCAAATGAAAAAAAGTCAATTTTAAGGTGTTGGCTTCGTTGTGTCTAAAAATTGTTCCCGGGGATACCACATATATGTTTAAATACCCTAAAAAAACTTATTTACTATAGCTTAATGGCGCCTAACAATTAGCAGCCTCAGGGGTTTGGAGAGCTGTGTTGGTCTGTTAAACCGAGTGTCTTCGGTACAATGTTGCCCATTTCATTCACAATTGGAAAGCGCTTTGCAGAATTTTAAGGTGATAGATGAAACTGCTCCGAGGCATCAGTGACTCATTAGTCTTGGAAGTAAACCGACCTTGAATAAAACCGATTGGAATAGAACACTTGATAATCATTGTTCCGACATAATCGGTTTTATAGGAAAAAGAAATGAACTATTTAAAAGAAAGTTAGCTTATTTTCTGATAAAGCCATGTGTTAAATTTTCTGGAAAACTGGTCAACCTATTAATAGATCAAATATATGGTGTCTTTGTCTCTGTTTTGGATGGATTACAAAAATGAAAAGAGCCACACTGACTGGTTCATGTGATTTATTTTCTGATCGTCGCTTTTAAAATGTTCTCAGCTACGTTTTTATGAACACTTTGACCTAATGTTTAAAATAAAGTTGACCCTCCAACACAGTAATTATAATTAGGGGCCAGCTGTTTTGTTATTCAAAACAATCTTAATTTCTTAACTGTGACATTGAATTGATTTTATTTCAGTTATAAGGTTATTAAAAAAAACGGAAACATATAAGAATGAGTAGCATCTGTAAAAATACTTTATGGTAAAGTTGATTACTTATGATTTGAACCCTATGTTCGATAGAAGAAGATGCATAAAACTTATTTTATAGCAGCTTTATTTGAGTAATTATAAACACATAAGTTTTTTTATAAGAAAGTGATTGGTGTTTTTGTTGTGCAAATACCTAAAAAATATGATCAGATAGAAAGTCTTAAATTATATTGTTTATATAATGCGTAATTTGGCTTTATGTAATTGGTGTATCGGAATAGCTTAAGTAAAATGTGAAAACGTTTGTTTTGCTCAAAAAATCCCACATTTACCAAAAAGCAATATAATACACATTTAACTGGCAACAACTTTGACATCAATTAGACCTCAAATGATGAAAGCTTTAAAATACTTCTTAACCAGCAAGTTTTTTATTCGTATTTATTTTAAAATTTAATGTTTATGTGTTTGCCTTAGGTCGTTAAATTAATATAATTATTCAAAGAAACCCTTCATGTCTGGAAAAAACAAAAATTTAATTAGGCCAATCATTTTGCCTGTCTGACTTTATATACACAATTAATGAGCATACAGCCTCAATTGTAGTGCAGTTAATTTTAAAAATTGTATAAATTTTGAAAGCCAATAAGCGACGTTTAACTAAAAACTGATAAAATGGTTAAAAGAGAGTTGAATATAATAATTATTTTTACAAGTGATCCACAAGTAATTGTACACAGACAACAGTAGTTTTTTAGCATCAAAATATTACTATTTAGCCACAATTACGAAACGAAACATACTGAAACATTAACATCAACCGAGCTTGTGGCATTGTATTTAAACAAGGTACCTTCCTTGCAGAAAGACAGGGAATCGGCGAAATTTCCAGGATAGTGAGGTAAAACGGCTTCCTGCCGTCGGTGATTTGTCATAGTCGCGGAAATAGATCGACGCTAAAGAAGCAAAAACACACACACATGCAGCCACACTTACCTCAGTCCAATAGTCAAAATTAGAAGAGGTACAGGGTGTTAAAGTGAGAGATTTAATTTCGTTTTTCTGTGATATTTAAAAAATTACTTGAAATATTGTCTTGAAAATTGGGACACCTAAGTTTTTCATGGTGATAACAAATAATTTATTCAAAATCGGGCGCTAGCTGATAGAAGACGCTGCTTGCGGTACCCTCCAAGTCTTAAAATTACTCACACTTTTTCTTATAGCCGCTAGGAAACTTTTGATTAGAAAATAGTGTTCTATTGTATTTTCTTAACAAAAAAATATATACTTCTTGAATGACGCTAAAATCTACTGTTTTCGAAATATTTGCGATTTTAAAAGTACCTGCAACACGTTTTTTCTAATAATTTTCTAATCATATTTTATTTACTACCGTCGTAGGCATCTGTTTTAAACAAATTTATGACGTTGTTCTTGTCAAAATCGCGTCTTGGTGTCATTAGTTATTATGTTCATAATCTTTTGTACAAGATTACATAAAGTATGCCGCTAAATAATTGTTTTCCCTATAAAGAAATGCGAGAATGTGTTGCAGCTACTTTCAAAATCTCAAATGTTCCGAAACCTGCTGAATTTCGCATCATTCGAGCATCATATCTTTTTTTGTTAAGAAAATACGGGAGCAAACTATTTTCTAATCAAAAGTTTCCTAGCGACGCTAACAAAAAGTGAGTATTTTTAAGACTTGAAGCATACCGCAAGCAGCGCCCTACCCGCTAGTGCCAATTTGGGAATGAACTATTTTTTCTCACTATGAAAAACCTGTACCAATTTTCAAGACAATACTTAAAATTCTTTTCTACAAAACAAGGAAAATGGAAATTCAATTTCCCACTTTAGCACCCGGTATATCTTTTAACTTGAGGCTTGGAGTGAGGTAAGTTTGGGTAAATCGTAATATTTTGTTCCAATAATCTACTGCAGCTCTGTGCACCATTACTCTGGGATCAACCTGTATTGTGTTTGCAAATCATTATTATTAAGATGGAATTTTTAAATCAGATTTTACTCAGTGGTAAAGTAAATATAAAAAGTTCATATCAGCGGAGGTTCAGCCAAAAATTACTCTCCTTAAGAATCTGCAGAGCTGGGAAAACTGATCGTTATCGTTATTTGCTTTTGCTTCCATCTATTTATCAATGAAAGTTAAATCAAGTTATAAAAAAGATGAGAATTTAATTGACGCGGAGCTTTCATTATTAGTAGCGATAACTTGAACATTCCAATTTCGTTTCATATCACAACTCGATTACAATAACTCTGAATTTATTACCTTTTATAATAAGTAGTTAATTCAATGCATTGATATTTGTTAATAATAGGATCGTAAAGTGACATTTAAAATATTCAGCTTTGTGATACAAGAAAATAAAGATTTCGATCTTTTTATGCAGGCTAAAAGGCATGATATTATCTTTGCTCGTGTATGGTGTGAGGCTGACCACTTTATCGTCATCCACCCTAGTCACTATTGGTTGTTAAAAGGTGCACGTATGTTGCATTTTCCTTTGTTGCAATTGTATTGCACATCTGTACGTTTAAATAAATCGTAATCAAATTTGAACTTGTAGATTTTTGAATCATATAAATTACTTAAAAGCTCTATTTGTTTCCTGATATTTTGCAGTATAATTTAATTTTTTACATAGCGTGTAAGGTTATTCATGTGAATTAATTTCAGGGTGAAAAGAGAAACCACAGCGGGAGTAACAAGGCTCAGAAAAATGTTTGTCGATCGATGGTAGTTTGCGACAAAAACTTAAGTTATTTTTCCCAAGCTTCGGAATAATTTGAAAGTACTTCTACCCCGTAACGTTTACCTTGTCGGCGAATAAAGCTTTTTTGCTACATTCATTAGTCATAATGAAAAATATTAAAGGTATGTAATATGATGCCATTTAATAAATGCAGGTTAACTGGATTAAAAAATAAATAAAATAAAGATTCTCTATGCCTAATAAATTAATTTGTTTTGTTTATGATTACTTTTATAAAAAAAAATATGCAGGAAGGTAATTCTGTAGTTGCCGAAAAAATGTAGAAATCAATGTTTTTGTGAAAAATCAATTCCTAAGATAACAGTCGAGTTAAAAAGTAATCTTCAGTCTTACGTGTCTCCAGCAGCTCTTTTAATTTCACTCCAGATTTCACACCTCATCAATTGGATAAAGTCTCTCATAAAGTTTTCCTCTGAGTCTTTCAATTTCTTTCAGCAGTCGTCTTTTTCCTCACTTCTTCTAGCAGACTTTTATCTATCTTTCTACCAGTGTCATATTAATTTTAAGTTTAAGGCTTCTTCAACGCACTGTCCATTACATTGCGTACGTTATGATGTTGTTTGTCGAGAATCGTTTACCTTTCAAATTGTTTTTTTAGCTTTGGTAATAAATAATAGTCTTATGGTGCTAAATCGGGAGAATAGGGGGGGGTGTTCAATCAATTTAAAACCAGTTTTATCAGTTGTTTGCAGGGAAATCAACGAATCGCGTACACCTTTGCCCAGTTTTTCGCGGAATTTTTCCACAATTTTCTAGCGTAATTCAGTCATCAACTTACTATAGTATGCACCTGTTACAGTTTCGGTTTGTTCCAAAAAATCTAGCAGAAGTGTCGCATCTGTTCCCAGAAAACTGAAGTAAAAACCTTGCCAACCGACTTTTGAACACGGAATTTTTTGAGTATTGGAAAACCGGAATGTTTCCACTTTTTCGATTGGTCTTTAGTCTGAACCATGGTGATGTACCAATGTTTCGTCGATAGTAACAAGGCGACCCAAAATGGTTTAGGAGTCTTCTTCAAACGGTGGCACATTTCCTGGAATCTTGTCAAACGAGCGCGATTCTAATCAGCATTTCGGAATTAATTTTTCCGAAAGATTTCTCATTCCCCAGGCTTGATGAACAATGTAAAGCACACGTTCATAGAAAATGTGCAGTGTTTTTGCTTTACGCTTCAGCCCAATTAGTCAATTATCCAAGATCATTTCATGGAAAAATCAATGTGTTCTTGAGTGGTCGCAGAAATTGGTCTTCTAGAGCCGTGCTTATGTTTGGAATTTATTACTCCCCTTTCAAATTCCTCAACACAGCTTTTAATGTAGCATACGAAGGACACTGTTCACCTAAGGTTAGCATATTAGCAACTAAATTAAATTTTGTCTACTGGAAAGTTTCCAGTAGACTAAATATCAATAAGTTTTCGCAAATTGAATAAATACTAAATATTGAGGATTCTTGCCGAACACCTTTTCTTATTTTAGCTTCTCTTAATATCTATTAGGGTACTTTAATTTTTGTACACATTGAGAATAATCCGCCCATCACTCCAATTCATGCCAGCTGATGATGTGAATCAATATTTTCCAATCAACACTATAAAATGCTTTTTCCAAGTCTACAAAGGCCATAAATGTATCTCAATTTTCCCCAATCCTCCTTTCTCCTACTATTAAGTGCCAGCACTGTTTCTTTAGTATCTCGGCCGTCTCTGAATCCAATCTGATCTTAATTCAGGCAGTTCTGAATTTTGATTCTTATTTTGTTTTCCCTATGACCGACAGAATTTCTGTCATAGACTCTGTACACTTATTATCCTGTATAAAAAATATAGTCAAGTATTACTGAGACGTCTGTTACCTAACGAGTGACAGGGTAGCAACACAACTTCAAGTAGTTTTTAGGGTACTATGTAGAGTAGAGTTCATAAAAAAATTGACATTGACCGTTGAACGGAAAGACGGCGAATGCTAACGAATTAAATTGTCTCTTTTCTTACTATTAACTTAGGTAATAGTAATGTATATATTTGTGTATTGATAATTGTGAATTAATCATTTCCACCGAACTCATGATTATGACATTTTTATTCTATATCCTGTACTGCTTGTATTTTCGGACATTCGCTGTTTTTGGAATAATACTACTTTTACTCTTCATATAGTCACTGGCTAGTTCTCCTGAGATTTCCAGCATTTTACAATACGTTGACAATGGGCGAGTTCACCAGGCGCCAGCAGCTGAATTGTTATGTCAAAAAATGTTGACATTTATCAACATAGTGTCAACATTTTTTGATATAACAATTAAGCTGCTGGTGCCTGGTGAACTCGCCCGTTGTTCTATCTGTTTTCCCCTTTTTTTAAATATTTTTGCTGACAATTTGTCCACACCAGTAGTTTTTTTGTCTACGTGCTTTAAGCGCTTTCTCAAAGGCTTCTCTTAAAATGGGGTGGCACAGATATTCTGAGTTTATTTTCTCTATGATTTTCTATATACTCTTCTTCACAACTAATTTCTTCTTCGTGACAGAACCCTTCTAAATAGGTCTTTCAGTGTTTAGCAATGTCTTCCTTTTCGTGTAATAAATTTCCGTCGTTGTCCTTTATTACCACTTTTTGTTCGTTCTTTAGTATACAGTCCTCTTAAGGCTGGATGCATTCTGCCCAT
Source organism: Tillus elongatus (assembly GCA_964006375.1). Classification (NCBI taxonomy): domain Eukaryota; kingdom Metazoa; phylum Arthropoda; class Insecta; order Coleoptera; family Cleridae; genus Tillus; species Tillus elongatus. The sequence continues at coordinate 52,004,605 of OZ023269.1, forward strand.
CATTAAAAACACATACTGGGTTCACTCTCATTAGATCAGTGTAGGATACTAATGTGATACACACTTGCATACTAATATGTTGATAGGTAACAACAATATAATAGATTGCCTTCTTTACATTTATACGGATTTTTTAAATTGATTTACATTGCATATTGTATGCAAAAAAAGCTGTATACATGCTTTGATATTATTTGTCCAGTTAACTTTAAATAAAGCTGTTAGACTTAGTGTAATTGTATTACCTAACTTTAATTGTGTCTTATTTAACTGAAAGAAAAAGGTTAAACATTTACCCCACTTAAACTTTTAAATGTAGCATTCTGTATGACTATGTTTGTGTACTCTTCGACTCACCTGTAATATGTAACTGATAATTCTTTGTTCCAACTCATTGATATTAATGTCAACTTTATTACATATTTTCATTAATCTTATGCCAGTCAAGAATAATATATTTCTGTACACACTTCCTTATTTATATATAGGTAATTATTTTTTTAGACATCCGAATGGCCACATAAAGCTTCTAAAATGTATTGAAAATAAATTAGTATTTTCTCATGTGACTGGGTTCAAATCATAAACAGTAGATTTAAAAGGACAGTGAAATACATGTTTGTTTTGAACATACGACGCCCCAAGGAGCACAAAATTTCTGGTGTTGGGTTTATAACACCTTGCTAATGTTTCTTGCTCCTTTTATTTTTGTAAGATATGTGCCTACTTGTGGTGTCACCACTTCCTTGCAAACAGGAACATTTTTGATATTATCAGACACAGTCTTCTTGTTTTCCGTTTCAAATGAAATCGGTAAGCTAGTTTCTTGAGCGCCAGGATAACTCAGTGAAGACATTTTTCTACTAGATCTATTTATATACAATTTCCTAAAAAATATAAAAGTATTTACAGTATATACATCAATTACTCTTGATATAATTCAACATATAATGCCTGGTCGGTTCTTCCTACTGCGGAATGGAACCCTGGGACATTTCTTCCGGACACGGTTCGTTTTCAGAGTTCTCAGGTTACAGCCTAGCCAGCCGAGGATGAGCTTTCGGTTGCCTTTTTGTGGTTGGAGCGAAGGGCGGGGGGTCATGTGGAATAAGCTTCCCTTGTTTAGCACGCAGGACTCAGCATCAGGTACTAAACAACTTTGGCTTTTTGGCCAGACCAGCGGGTTACGATCGGGAATCAGCGCCGCAGCATCAGGTACTAAACAACTTTGGCTCTTTGGCCAGACCAGCGGGTTACGATCCGGAATCAACGCCGCTCATAGGCACCCTGGTCTGTCAATAAAAGGAGGAAAAGGGGCGGCGGTGTGGTTTAATCCTCGATGCTTACGCCCAGGAATCAACAACTGGGGCAGGCGTTTTAGACTAGCCTAGATCGTACCATGCTATTATATCCAGGAGCAAACATCTACGCCGGACAAACAAAAAGATCTATTGCAATTAGATTCAAAGCACAATTAAAATACGGGACTATAGATGGATCTACCGTTGCCCGACATATTTGGGATAATAATCACCACGTTAATGAGTAGAATCTAAAATTAATTAAAAATGTTAGAAAACCAGGACAATTGAACGCCTTCGAAAGGATATATATATATATATATATATATATATATATATATATATATATATATATATATATATATATATATATCGCTAAATATAATATTAATAAATGTATGAATATATATATATATATATATATATATATATATATATATATATATATATATATATATATATATATATATATATATATATATATATATATATCGCTAAATATAATATTAATAAATGTGTGAATCTCACACCACCTCCCGTATCCAGTCATTTAATAGAGAGCTTTGTAAAAACTATATAAATACCGACAAAAGCGCGCCCGAGAGATCAGGAAACAATACAATATTTCCGACAAACGAAAATATCAGCAAGGGATCACTAAGCTGTCAACTGGTATAATAAAGGGAAGTTCATTACCCTCTTCCGGCAATTGAGGATATAATACACAAAGGTTATGTCTGCTACTTAAATATTCCACTCTTGTTTTCGGTCTTTAAATACGTGTAGAAGTAGAAATCAATTAGCAAAAAAAAACACAAAAACACAAAACAAACAAAATATATAACTCAAATAGAGAAAATATTGTAATATACAAAATCAATCAATAAATATATATTATATGTAAATTACCAGAAGTAATAAATAAAATAAAAAAGTACCAACAAAATATTATAGTATAAATAGTCCTAATTTTAGTATATTTAGTATAGCACAATTTTGTCATTTGGGGTAATAGAATAACAGTGATGTCATATATTTTATGCATAACTCCGATTTGTTACTCATTTGTGGACCTTCTTCTTTGATTTCTGTCTGTCTCGTACAACAGTTTGTCGCTAATGGACTTTGCTTCCGAGGCTATCCCTAAACTAAACTAACACACACACACACACAGAAATCAATTAGAATATTTTCATCCTCTGGTGACGCTAATATGGTTAGCGAAACGATCGTTAGGTCTTTTAAAGTGTGTTGTGGTGATTTGGGTTCTCCAAGTGTGCTTGTTTTATGTGTTAGATTGCATCATTCATTTAATTTTACTTATACGTAGGATAAATACGTATATGTATAGTATACGTGTACATGTAGTATACGTATCCATGTAGTATACGTATATATGTAGTTTCAAGTATTTTTTATTTATAATATATCCGTGATCAGAATTTGCGATACGTTTGTCTATCAAGTAATTAGCTTGTTATTTTTATATTTTTAATGATAACTCGTTTTGGTTAGCTCCAGGAAACATACTGTAATGTTTTTGTTGGATGTTATTATACACTGGTTGAATAAAGGCAACGAGTCTTTATTTAAGTAAACTTAACATTTGATTCTATTAATGTAGTGAACTACAACAGGTTAATTGGCAACTAGCAACAACAGGGACCCGGTTTGTCCGCTTACACAAAAGCAATGGCTTCACAACCGCCACTGAGGCCTTGTTGCCAATCAACTTGTTGGTAACAATTAAGTTACTAAATGTTACCCTACAATATTACAAGCGGTTGGTGACAACCATGCTACTAGAAAGTCACCATACATAACACGCCCCGCTTTGACAAAACAAAGAAAATAAGAACGTCTGACAAAATAAATAAACAAATGATCAAACACCATGTTCGATTTCAGCAGTTGAACATAGCTGGTTTCTTTACAACACGGCCACTTCTGGTTGTCACCGCACTGTCCATTCCGAAATTCTCCAAACCTGTTTCGTGTGATATGACAGCACTGTCCATTTTAAACTCTGTAAGTCTGTTTCGTCTGCTATCACACACTTCCTCCAACTAGAAGACATACACATAGGGAGTCCGGTGGATTCTCTTCAGAGTCTGGTTCACTCCTGGAAGTCATTGGCGTTAGGCTTTAAAAACTGCCTATTACGCCTGTATTCAGCATCTTTCACCCTCACAGAATAGTCACCTGGTCTGTTCTGGGAGACAACCACACCCGGTTTTCACTTCCTTTTTCTCTCCTGCAACAAAATCCGCTGACCACCGTCTAATTCTGCAAGTCTTCTAGCTGAGCGGTCATAATACTGTTTATGTTTCTTCAAGTCTAACGCAGATGTAACACTTTTCGTCGAATATCGTGGTTTTAATAGTTCAGTTTTAACTGGCAGGCACGTTCTAAACTTCCTTCCCATCAATAATACAGACGGAGCAAGCAAATTCTCCTTCGATGTTGAGTGGTCATCAAGAACAGCCAAAAATGAATCTTCAATGCTTTGATAAGCTTTAATAAACAGACCCTTGATAGTCTAAATTGTTTTCTTAACCATACCATTTCTCCGGGGATCCAATAGGCTGGACGTAGTCAGTTTTATATCGTACTTCTTAGCAAAAGTAAAAAATTCAGAAGAACTGAAAGGAGGCCCATTATCAGAAAATAATTCAAAAGGCAGCCCAGCTAGGGCGACAACATTCATTGGCAATCTTAGAGGACAGTATATTTACTACTAAAAACTTTCTACAGTCTACCATTACTAAACAGTTCTCAGCCTTCACCGACACAAAGTCTATGTCTACTTTCTGGCAAGGAAGAGTAGGGATATCATGAGGTATCAGAGGTTCTCTAGTATTACTTCTTCCATACCCTTGGTAAGTAGAACAAGACAGCACAACTTTTTCAATGTCACTAGAGACCTGCATAGAAAATCGCCTCTTGAGCTTTCTTTTTACATCCAACAACTCCCTGGTGCAATTGGTGAATAAGATTCAAGAACACATCTTTGAGGGCCGCTGGTATAACAAGCCTTTTCTTATAAAACAATGTTTTATGTAAATAGATACAATTTTTGAAAGGCCAGAATTTCTTAACTTCTTATGCTTAGGCCAACCATTTTCTACGTAATATTTTACTTTTTGTAAGACATAATCGCCACCAATAGCGCTAAGAAGTTTTTCTCATTCTCCTTGGTAGTAGATGTGACACAAAACACACGTAGGGTTTCCTCTAAATAATCTGTTTTTATTGTTTGACCTAATGATCTGTACTCAAAGTGTCCGGTATCTTGAGATCTTTGCCTGGAACATATGTCAAAGCAAAATTATATCTCAAAAGATGCATAGCTAGTCTCTGTATACGAGGTGTGACGTTTCATCAAGCGTTTTTTTTTTAACAAACCTACATCCGGGCGATGTTCAGTTTCAGCTGCAAAAAGACGTTCTAGCAAATAGAAAGAAAAACTTTTACACCCAAAAACCAATGCAAGTAGTTCCTTGTCAATATGAATATATCTTCTTTGAGTAGGGGTTAGAGACACAGAAGCAAACTCAACTGGACTTGCCTCCTGTGAAATTACAGCACCTAAGTCGCATCAACTGACAAAGTTGTAGTTCTCTTTGGGTCAAAATACGGCAAAGTTGTGGCTAAACAAACCAACTTTTTGACATTATCAAAACACTGTTGTTCATTAGCAGTCCACTGCCATTCATTCTTCTGACTCAGCAACCTACGAAGAACACCTGTTTCCTGAGACAAGTTTGGGACAAATCTTGCTAGGTAGCCTACCATTCCTAGGAAACGTTGAAAATTCTTCCGATTTTCAGGAGCTCTCGTGTCTGCAATAGCCTTAGTTTTGTCACAGTGTGGTAAAATACCTTCGTTACTGATTTGATGTCCCAAAAACTTAACCTTGGAGACACAAAAATAGACTTGCTTAAATTCAAAGTTAAACCACTTTTTTCTATTTTCTCCAGCACTAACTTCAAGTTAGTATTATGTTCCTGGATTGTTGTTCCATAAACTAATATGTCATCATAGTAAGTAATCTGACTTGGAATGACATTTAACAGTTCATGCATAATTTTTTTTAATCTCCGGATTCCTGCATGTAAGGCCATATGGTAATCTTAAATAACGGAATCTACCGAAAGGCGTAGCAAAGGTACACAACAATGAGCTTTCATAGGTGAAATTTAGCTGAAGAAATGCTGAGCTGGCGTCCAACAATGTAAAAAAAATTGCACCAGCAAGCTGAAAAAGTAATGTATCCTGTGTTGGAATGTGACACCTTTCACGCTTAATATGCTTATTTAAATAAACACGGTCCATACAAATTCGAATGTCCTGTCCGTTGTTTTTTGGTACCATAACAATAGGATTTTGCCAATCAGTTGGTGCCCTGACTGGAACGATTATTTTATCACGCGCCGTTTGAACGATTTTCCGGGTACCACAAACATTAGGCACAGCATCATGTGTTAATGTTATATTACAGACTTTGTTAACTTTACCATTACCAGTAAACACTGGCTTATATTTATCAAGAATCGACTGCAATTTTTTATTGATGGAATCTACTTTTTGATAATTGGCCAAGCCAAAGTTCTAAGCTGCACTGAGTATCGATTTAGAAATATTACAGTCTAGGACAAAAAAAGTAGCCTCTTAAAAACGTTTTTGTACCCACAGTTTAAATATATTTGTCCCAAAACATTGATTTTATGTCCTGCATAGTTAGACAAAGTACTCGATGCACACTCTAGTTTTTTCTGATTGATATTTAATTTTTTAAAGTCACTCACGTTCAAAATGTTGACTCCGCTACCATTGCTATTTTCGTCTCATCATCTTTCTTGTTTTTTTTTGCTTTTTCTAGTTGTCAACAAAAACAATTTACAAATTTGTTTGTTTCCACAGTTTCTAACCGTTAGAGACGTTATTTCTTTGAATACTAAACTGTTCAGGAGCTCTTTCTTGTTCGGCCATCTTGGCAAGCACTTATAGCTTCCTCAAAGCACACAACACACAAGAAATTATTTTTCGCGCACAAACCTTTATATTAAAACAGAGAAACTTTAAGGTAAACTACTAACAGTGGCATTCTGTTACACTCGGCAACACCGCACAACTCGATTTCCGATTGACATGACAGAAAGACATAAGAAACGAAGTGATTTTTACGATTTTCACATTAACCACTAACCTGTATCTGTACATTGGACACAGTACGTGGCATCCCACCGCTGCCACCATGTAATGTTTTTGTTGGATGTTATCATACACTGGTCGAATAAAGGTAACGAGTCTTTATTTAATTAAACTTAACATTTGATTCTATAAATGTAGCGAACTATAACAGGTTAATTGGCAACTAGCGACAACAGGGACCCGGCATGTCCGCTAACAAAAAAGTAATGGCTTGACGGTTGACAACCGCCAACCACCACTGAGGCCATGTTTCCAATCAATTTGTTGGTGACAATTAAGTTACTAAATGTTACCCTGCAATATTACAAGCGGTTGGTGACAACTATGCTACTAAAATGTCACCATATATAACACATAATTCAGGCTCGATCATAAATTTTCTCTGGGGGGTTTAATACATGTCGCAATGGCGGAAGCCAAAGCCAAATATTAAAGTCAGATTTTCCTCAGGAGACAAATTACTGACAAGTCCAGTCACATTAAATACGACGTTACAAGTTATTGCAGTCCAAATAAAAACACCCCTAACACTTACAAAACACTAACACTTACAATATGCAATATATATATATATATATATATATATATATATATATATATATATATATATATATATATATATATATATATATATATATATATATATATATATTCTTAAAAAATTGTGGGAAAGCCGTCAGTTGCAAAATAAAACTCTTTATTAAAAGCCGAGCTTTCGGAAAAGTTTATTCCATTTTCAAGGCTACAACATGGAAAGGAAAAAGTTTTAAATTTACTTAGGAAAAATATAAAAGTTTTAAAATACTTACATCTATTTTACACTGTGAAACCTTAAGTAATAAAAGAATGTGTTTAGAAGAATTTGAAATTACTTTTAACGACAATTTAATAAACTTAAAGAAAGATAATAATTTTAGAAATCACTACCCCTATTTATATTTCCTAGACAAAAACAAAAAACAAATTCAAATAGACAATTGTTAGCTTCATATGTCAGTTTGGCACTTTCCGACTTCAGTCAAATTTTAAAAAACGGTTTTGTTCATGTTTGTATTTTCATAATTAGTTATAGTAAAACTCACGTTAGATGTAAGTATTTTAAAACTTTTATATTTTTCCTAAGTAAATTTAAAACTTTTTCCTTTCCATGTTGTAGCCTTGAAAATGGAATAAACTTTTCCGAAAGCTCGGCTTTTAATAAAGAGTTTTATTTTGCAACTGACGGCTTTCCCACAATTTTTTAAGAAAATAACACTATTACCGTCACGAAAACTTAATACTATATATATATATATATATATATATATATATATATATATATATATATATATATATATATATATATATATATATATATATATATACACCTACCTGATTATAACTGACAACCTGACCAACTCAAAAGACTCCCAGAACCATACTTATTATTGGGAGATTTCAACCCCCATTTCCTAACATGGCGTAGCGGTCGCAGAGATGCGAAGGGAAGAACGCTAGAAAATTGTGTTGCAGAGTCTAATCTTGCGCTATTGAATACTGGCAACCCACACATTTTAGCTCAGAAGCGGAGAAACATTTCCGAAAATCTGCCACTTTGCTCGCCGACTCCTCGGATAACTTGTGAAGCCATGGAAGATCTTCAGTTTAGTGATCATTTTCCAATGGTCATCTGTAAACAAATAATGCACGCACAATAAGCCAAAGGCTGCAGTGCTATCGAGGCGGTAAAGACGCGGACGAGCCCTGAGGGAGAAAAAAATTGCGTCGGACCATACATCGGCCAAAAAAAATTGCTGACAGACAGGGCCGACTGGGATTGGTTTGCCCAAAGCGTGCAAATTACGCCTTTACCAGCGAATCCTGATAATGCAGATGAGTTGTTTGTTGCTTTAATCATAGAAGCGGCAGCCAACTTGATTTCCGAAACCAGTGGGGGTCGAATAATAAGTCACTTCCCTGGTGGAATTAAGACATTAAAGAGGGAGTTATTCAAAAGAAAGGAGCCCTTAACATCTGGTAAATAAAGCCGACCACCGTCCCAGAAAGAATATGTTTCCTCTATAACACTGGAAACGACAATTAAAGAAGTATGGACAAGGATTAAGACCATTTCTGCTAGTAATAAATACAACCCTATATGTGCTGTATAAATCAATGACAGGATTATTGTATCTGCGCGGGAGATACGCTCGATCATAATTGATCACTATGAAAGATCCAGCACGTCAGTGAATTACGACCCACATTTCCAAGAGATAAAAAGTCCACTTAAACCTAATATCCTCAATTTTGAAACTGATATGGTTATTCAACATAAAAAGCCATTGTTTATTACAGAACTAGAAGAAGCCATACGCAGCGTTAAACAGTCAGCGCCAGCACAAGACATCATACTTTAAAGCTTCATCAGTCATCTTTCTAGGACAGACAAACTACAAGTACTAAATTTCTTCAATAACATATGGCGCAAGGGTATATACATATCCAAAAATGTGGAAAAATGCAATTGTCATACTCTTTTTGAAAGAAATCCGGCCCACCCAGACCGCTCTTAAATAATTGAAAGAATTATCAGCTTACGGCTAACCCGGACTCTGGAATCAAGATCACTGATCTCTAAGCACCAGGTGGGATTCAGAAAGAGCCACTCCACTGTTGATGCCGTGATCAATATTAAGAATTATATACAGGCTGCGTTACTGCAGCATAAGTGTGTAGTGGCGGTAATGTTCGGCATAGAAAAAGTGTATGGCATGAGGAGCTATGTAGTGCTCAAGCAACTTTACGACTGGGACTTTCGTGCTGTAAAGTTTGGGGCTAATTTCTTGTCAGATCGGACACTCCAAGTAAGAGTCGGAGACACACTGTCATCCCTAGAAAGCGGTATCCCACAAGGATCTGTTCTAAGCACAATGCTGTTTGCTGTAACAATCAAACTTATATGTGGACAATTTTAACGAAATATATTGTTTGGAGATCTCAAGCCAGTTCTAAGGGCATTATTGATGACTCACTTTGGACAGCCACAGACGGGCTTGTCCTAGAGGCACCTTCACTAACCTCAACGCTATCATTTTCACTCTGTACAGTTCTTCCAGTTTGCTTCTCTTTGCCGAAGCATACACGGCAGCAGCATATTGGATCCTTGATAATATCAGAGATTTATATAATCCTAACAAAATTTGTCCGCTTGCACCCCATTTGCGCCTGCCATACATTTCATTATATTCGTAACTTTCCTGCAGCGAATCAGTAGGGCGTCTATGTGATTGCTCCAACGTAATTTTACATCAAAAATAAGGCCCAACAGTCCTAATGGCTCTGTGACAGCAATGTGAGCTCCTCGAATTGACACCCTAGGTTTTGGGTGCTGAAACCTACGACTTGGTCTTAAACTGAGAAAAGCGGTAACCTCTCTCTCTTTTAACTTTGTCTCCAATATAACGATTTCTCCTTGCAACCCCTCGTTTATTTCATTAATTGAAGTACTTATACATATCGAACCATTTAAATAGTAATCTGTCAGTTTATGAAACTGAATATAGTACACAGACTATTAGGACAAGACCAGCTGGAATGAGATTTCCAAAGTTTGTAAGAAAGTACAGCAATGCCACATAATAATGCAGGCTGAAACACCGTTGTAGTTAAGAACGCCACCAGCATTTAATAAAACGCTATCCACGCACAGAAAAAGTCACACTTCGTCCAAAACTACGGGAAACTTCGAATGAAGAAGTACTATCACTACTCAATGACTATATGTTTATATTTTCAAACTAAAACAGATGCAGGGGTGAGTTTCGCAATTGTAAGAGGCGGTCAAGCATACTCTTAAACTCTTCCAAAAGTATGTTCTGTTTTCACAGCTGAACTTATGCCATTTGGCAAACACTGCACTTCTTCGAGCATTGTGGGACTGATTTTTGAGTTTATGTACGGGCTCGTTGGGTGCTCTAGAATCTCTAGAGAAGATATTTAATCCGTATGAATTGATTATGACAATACTATATTGCCTAACATACCAGAGTGACCAAGGAGTGAAGATTGGAACCTGTGATGAGCACTGATAAGTACAATTTGGAGAACCCAATTCATCACAATACAGTTTTTAGACCTGACGATCGTTTCGCTAACAAAGTGAGCATTCTCAGAGGGATGAATAAACTCATTTTTTATTCATCCAAAGGGATGAATAAACTCATTTTTTATTCATCCCTTTGATGACGCTAACTTTGTTCGCGAAACGATCGTACGGTCTAAAAACTGTATCCTGATGAATTGGGTTTTCCAAATTGTACTTATGAGTGACCAAGGTAAAGACCGAAAGATGTTGTGGGTAACTATTCATATGAGAATCGCAGGAAACGAACTCGCTAATGAAGCAGCGACATTGGCTGCAGAGAATGGGACAGCAGAGGATGGAATACCGGTATCCCCTAACGATCACCTTATGGCAGCAAAAAACATGTACCTAGACGACATATGGCAGAACCAGTGTAAAAATTATGAAGGGAACATGCATTTCGTAAATGATAATGTTCAAAAATTGAAATACCCATCATCCCTAAGTAGAGGAGATTAGGTAACTTTGTCCGTCTACGCACAGGTCGTACAAACCTAACACATGCCTACTTATTAAACAGAAGTCCAAGACCTTTTTGTAAGCAATGCAGAGAAACTATTACCGATAAACATGTTCTTACACAGTGTTCCAACTACGAAAATATTCAAAGAAGGCTTTCTTTGGCAGGCAGTATAAACATGTTGGGTAATGGAGTGCATCGCCAGAAATGTATCAACTTGGAAGAATCAGGATTACGAAACCTAATATAAAGTAATGACTGCGCAGCCTAATATAAAGTAGTCGAGGTTGCTTAAAATTAAAAAAAAATATTAAAGCAAATCCCCCAAGCTGTCATTGTTTCTTTTTCATATAAAATGTAACCAACAAGTAATAGATTTTTCAGTTTATGGAAACGAGACTGAAAGCATCACTTTCTGTTTGGGAAACAAAACTTCATTTCGGTAATCGAGTACCATGTTATGGCCACAGAGCCGCAAACTGTAAAAATGTATTGAGAATATCATGTGCCATGATTTAATTCTATAGATTATGCCAGACACAAAAAACCATACCATTACTAGCTTAAATCTATTCAGTACTGTAGTCACAGCAAAACCTTATGGTAAAAATTATCCACCCAACAATACCCACCAAACAAGATATTAAAGGAATGAAAAATCTTGCTAAGAATGTGATTTTAAAACGTCATTGAAAACAAACAAATTTAGGTAATATTATGGTCAATTTACAGAAACAAAAAAATTTAGAAGCCACATAAAGCCAAAAAGTATATTCATACACATACGTTTTCCAGACCCTTAAACAAAAATAAAAAGTTTTCAATTGACATGACATGGGTAATAGAATAAAAGTTAATCCGCAAGATAAAAATGACCCATATAATACAACGCTGAGAAGATTAACTGATATCAACCTCAATGATAGCTAGACTAAAGTTAGATTATGACTACGAAAAATATAAAATTCAGCATAACGAGGGATTGTCCGTTTGTCCCTAAAAGGACTGGTTGGTTCGATAACAAAGGTAAAAAACGAGTTGAATTCTGCCCAGCGCAATCACATAAAAAATTGACGAATAGGAACTAATCCAACAAAAGATACGAGTACGCCAGATGCACCTGTAACGCTCTGTTTATAAGGTCGTGGGTTCGAGTCCCGTAGTCTGTAATTGAGCTTTTTTTCACCCGAACACTGGAATGCGACTGGACGCGTTTTCGATTAGGTATAAGTGGTGCTCCTTGTCTATAAGATTTTAGTGTTGGTATTATTAAAAATCTTTGAACATAATATATAAATAATAAATAAATAACCCTACAGTAGTAAACACTCCAGACTCGTGCAGGGGAGCTCACATGCACACATATATAACTGATCACTAGCCGACCTTTCTGCAGTTGAGTAAAAAACGACTACTGGTATATGGATGGTTCCATAAAGAACTGCGAGGAAAGTGCTGAGAAACCAAATAAAATAATATGTTAATATTTACTGGTCAACAACATACGAAACAATTCCTACCAATATAGCATGTGTATGAAGATTTTATGGTACTTAGCAAAAGAACTCTATCACATTCAAATTAGAACTGGAATAAATAGGCGAAATAGACAAACATATAGAAAAGGAACTGCAGTCTTCTTGAGGCCTGTGGTCTTACACTTTAATCACGATGGAATAGACTTTTGATTGATCCAAATTTTGTGGAACCCTTAATTTTTATCATTGAATAGCCTCTATTATTTTTTAACATCTAATCGGTAAAACCTGTCTATAAATTAGCTTCGTCTTTTGACTTTCTAAGGATTGAAAAGAACAGATTTGCTTACTGGGAAGATGTTCAGAGTTTATGAGGAAGATATCTACGAAATAAATCGGACACTTCATTCGAATTTTCTAGTTCTGTCCTATGCTAGTGACCATTAAAAGAAAACTCTAGACGCAGCAAGTGCGTTATGGTAGTGAATTTTCATAAAAATGTTTTTATTGTAAATGTGTGTGTTTTCTTTTTATTTAAGAAATCAGGCATCCATTTTGGTTACCAGTATAACCTATATAGTAAAAACAATGTGCCATGTTTCATAAAAATAACTTTATTGTGTGAAAATGTACAAAAATTTCCAAAAGTAAACTTAAAGTATTCCAGAAAAAACTCGTTTCTTGGTCAACCTTATAGATTAATAGCAAATTGGGTTATTCAAATATGAAGCATTTGATCAAAATTCGCTACCATAACGCACTTGCTGCATCCAGAATTTCTTTTCTTACAAACATGCATTATATTTCGCAAAAATGCAATAACATAAGGCGTGTTTGATTTAAAAAAAAACAAAATTTGTATCACCAACGACTTATGGGCCAGCCTGTGATTGTAGAAATATTTTTTAAGATGTAGCTCAAGACACCCTATAATTAATGTATAAAGTTTTTTTCAGATCTTGTATAATAACGGATATATTGAGCTTTAATGATTTTTTACGAAAATTCGCCAAAAATTATATACCATTAAACGATAAACTCTATAGCTAAGACTACTGCCAAGCATCAGAGAAAGGGTCTATTTGAAATGAATTATCTGGAAACATTTTAGTAAAATGAAGGACAATGACGGTTGAAACTAAGACTTCAGGGTTTGTAAAACCTCCTTCTTGAGACATTTGATTTCCATAGCCCGTATTAGATTCAAGTTATTTTTTCTAAATGTTGCCGATTTGACGTTTTGAGGAAACCCCCAATTTATTTTTCTTTAGATGCCTATAACTTTTTTGTATTTTGACCTACATAGCTAAATTTTGGTAGGTAACTTACCTATAAGAATGTAAACCAGCATACCAAATTTGGTTGCCCTTACTTTGTTAATTTTGGAGATATAATTTTTTTCGAAAGAAAACCTAAAATTTTCCGGGAAAACCTGGGCAGATTTTCCTGGCCAACGAACTTATTCAAGCCATTTGCAAAAGGAATTTATTCACCAAATTTAATCTAAATCGGCCCATTATTTTCTGAGTTTTCGGTGTAATATATATATATATATATATATATATATATATATATATATATATATATATATATATATATATATATATATATATAAACATATAAAAATTGAAACTGACCCCATGTATGTGTTCTGGGGGGCCTAATTAGCGCTCATTTGAAGAAATTTTTTAAAATTCAAAAGTCGGGATCTCCTCATGAGTGATTTTTTTTTAAAAGAAAATTCACTAATAAGACTATTTACTTGGGCCATGTTATCAGGAATCCATGTACCGCTTATTTCAACTCATTATAGCAGCCTTAGTGGTCCAGTGGTAAGAATATGTGCCTCTGAACGCATGGGTTATTTGTTAGATTCCCAGAAGCGTCAATTATTTTTTTCAGCACACTTACTCCGCCCTCTCTCTTTACAAAAAGAAACAAGTTTGGCAACATTTCCAGGAGGGTGAGGTTAAACTGTTTCTTGGCATCGGCGATTGCTCATATCACGGAAATAGATGTTAAATAAAAAAATATCATACCATATCAACAGTTAGATAGTTGAAACAAAAAGTAGAATCACCCCCAAAAACCACAAAAACAATAACAGATGCGCTAGATACGTATTTCGACTGTAGCGACAGCTACTGATGAAGACAGCTTCGTTGTCGAAATGCGTATCTAGCGCATAATCCTCTGTTATTATTTTTGTGGTTTTTGGGGTGATTCTGCTTTTTGTTAAGTATCCAACCACAGTGTCCAACATCGGATTGTTGAGTCAACGTATGCGTTTACCAATATCGCTGAGTTTTATAACTCGAACTATTGCCGATTTCTCGAAAGCGGGATTAATTTTCGCTGACTAACTCAACATAATGCTGGAGCATGCGTAGTTACGTAGCCACGAACTGTTCTAAATTTGACCAATTTCGCGGGGATTCTATGTGATTCTCAATTTATAAAAAGTTCAGGACGCAGCAAGTGCGTTATGGCAGTGAATTTTCATTAAATGCTTCAAATTTGAATAACTCAATTTTCTAAAAACTTAGAAAGTTGAATTTTGGTACGTAGTAAGGTCTTTCACAAGGCAACATATTCACCAAATTTCATCAAAATAGCTTTGTAATTTTCGGAGATAAAAATTTTTTTCTAAAGAAAACTCAAAATTTTCCCGGAAAACCTTGTCCGATTTCCTGGCTAATAAACACATCCAAGCCATTAATAAAAGAAAAATTCTTGCCGAGTTTAATCAAAAACGGGTTTTTAACTTTTTGCGTTATCGTGCATCGTGCGCATATATATATATATATATATATATATATATATATATATATATATATATATATATATATATATATATATATATATATATATATATATATATATATATATATATATAAGCATATAAAAATTGAAACTGACAACGGATACGGGTTCTAGGGGTCCTAGTTCGCGCTCATTTGAAGAAAAATTTGCAAAGTCTCACCATGGATACCTCTCTATTAGTGAATTTTTTAAATAAAAATTCACTAAAATTGTGAGACATTCTAAAGTGATTATGAAAATCATCTTGAGTGTAATTTGTAATTACATTCTATATAATCTTTATTTGTCGTTAGTTTAGTTCTTTCAGGCGGCACTATCTCCACTGGTTGAGCTACATTTTCGATCGCCACAGTGATGTCGAGTGAATATCATCAGCTAATTCCATTAAAATGAGGTTCCTGAATTGAACATTATCACTTTTCATTATTCATTTTCAATTTTAAACGTTTATAAGTACAAATTGGAGAACCCAATTCATCACAATACAACTTTTTAGACCTCACGATCGTTTCGCTAACAAAGTTAACGTCATCAGAAAGACCAATAAACTAAGCGAATAAAAACTGGAACTACTATTTATACCTTAGTTGCCAAGCAGTTACGAACAACCTCCTCTACGAAGGTATAGCGACAGACACCCACTGTTGAGCCTTAAATCCCTGTAATTAAAATTGCATACCTGCTATCGTAAAACTGTGTGTCGTTATCAAATATTATTTCCAAGAAGGGCACACTGATTATTAAGATAACAGTTTGAACAATGTACTACACAGAACCGGACCTACTCTATTCATAGAAACATTTTGGTTCAAATTTCTACCGATATATATATATATATATATATATATATATATATATATATATATATATATATATATATATATATATATATATATATACTTTCATAAGCATGTAACTGTCGCGACTGTCTGAAATTTTTTATTAACTTCTCTATCTACATGATGGTTATTATCCCAGATATGCTGAGCCATACATGATTTGTCAATAGTACCATGCGCTAAATGTTTTTTAAATCTAGTTTCAATAGTTCTTTTAGTTTGCCCAACATATTTAAGTTCACAATCCTAACAACCTATTTCATAAATTCCCAACACTTCTATGGTTTTATATTTATCCTTTGGGTTACCTAGCAAATTTTTAATGCTTGTTTTGTAGTAAGTGTTAGCTGTAAATTAGCCTTCTTAAAAATGCTATTAAAACCTCTCGGGATTCGAGGCTCCAATGGTAAACAGACAACGGTTTTGTCTGTGTTATCTTTTCTGAGAGTCATAGATTCTTCTAACTTTTTCTTTGTTTTATATTTATTGACTATTTTTTCCACTAAAGAGACATAATAACCATTTCATTATTATTATTATATATCGACTATTCGTCAACGCTGAATCTTGGGAAATCAATAAAAGCAAAAGGTCTTATATATACAGATACATTTTAATTTTATAACGTAAATTAGTTACTTAAAATATAATATATTGTATGTTAAAAAACTAGCACTTTTGCAAATACTAATTCTACAAAATTATTTTACTATTGATGCAACACTGTTTTATTGTATTGTTCAATTGTGTATTTTTTCTGCTATTTCCAAAGACAACCGTTTTTAAGAACCGGTTGTAATTTGGTATGCTCATACCTTATTTAAGACAACTGTTAAAAAACGCCAGTTCAAGTTTAACTTAAACAACATTATCTATAAATTTAATGATGAGGTATATAGAATGCGTACAGTTTTTGTCGTTTTCGTGAATTTTCTTAAAAAAGCTTCACTAATGAGGAGATCCCGACTTTTGAATTTTGACAAAATGTCTCCAAATGAACGCGAACTAGGTCCCCTAGAACCCATATCCAGGGTCAGTTTCAATTTTTATATATATATATATATATATATATATATATATATATATATATATATATATATATATATATATATATATATATATATATGTATGTATGTATGTATGTATATATATATATATATATATATATATATATATATATATATATATATATGTATGTATGTATGTATGTATATATATATATATATATATATATGTCCCACGTAGACCTTCCATTAACCGTTTCTGGAGTACGGCTTACAATTGAATTCTGAAAATTCACACTTCAGTTCACTGAAAATATTGACGTTAGTATGGGACTTCCGGTTATACCGGAAGTTGACGTCAACTTTCTTATTTCAAATGGAAGATGGTGTTTTTCTATTAAGGATCTAGATTGATCATCAAATTTTATGGTAGGTTTTACTAACATGTTATGTCATTTTTCTCAACCATTTTCGAGATATTTGACTTTTTTCAAACATTTCTTAAAAAACATTGTCACATTTACACACCTGTATATCTTATATCTTTGAACCTGAAGAGTTGAAATTTTAAAGCGCAAATTCTAAAATGCCATAAAATATTTGAAATTTACTAAAGCTAGTACAAGTTAGACAGGGTGTCCGAAATAGACCGGTCAATCGTGACAACTTTAAAAGCTAATAACTCTCTTATTGTAAATAGAACACCCTATATTTTATAACGTTAGTTCATGTACTTTTTATTGTTCTTTCGATTGGTATCAGCATTCCCTATACCTAAAGTCCCACCGACTTGAAGATATTTAAACATTGTTTGCAATAAGAAATAATTATTAGTCAGTTTATCAGGTTGCCTAGGATATGAAAATTTTAAACGTCATCTTCCGACATAAGGAAAATATTCGACGACTATTGAATATAACTTTTATTTACGAGGAGTATAATCGAATTATTAACAGATGTCGTGTGGTTTCAAAGAGATTTCCACATAAACACAGATCAACTCTTTACATGATCAGAATACTACTAAAAAAAAATCTAGAGTGTTTCGTCCAAAATGTCATAAGAGCAAAGCATTATTAGGGAACGACGAGATTTGTGTATTATGCATTTGATGGCTCTTTTAATGATGGTACCCGTCGCTAGAGAAAGGTAATCTTGCTCCATTGCGTTGAAGGGCACTAATACTCTAGCTATCATATCTTGTTTTGTAGTAGGTGGTTCCTGGTAAACTTTGTTCTCAATGCACGCCCAGATACTAACATCTAGTGGAGTCAAAGTCTGGTGAGCGGGCCGGCCAACGATGAGGATCACCGTTAGCTATCCATCTGTCTTCAAATTTTCCTGGAGTACGTCGCTTACTATCTGTGAGTTGTGTGGTGGAGCTCTATCTTGTTGATGCCAAACTTCTGCAGCTTCGTGTTCATGCAAGGAGTTCAGCTCTGGTGTTATTACTTCTCCAGAATGCGACAATATCCAGGACCTGTGAATACTGCACGTTTAGAATTCGTTCTTACCTTTTTTGTAATCTACCATTATTACTGATATGAATAAAAAGGTCATATTTTCAAATTTAGTTTCAGTGAGTCTAATCAATATTTTAATAACATAATGTACTAATACGCAAATGAAATTCAGTATTGCTTAATATTATTGGTACCAACCTGTTAAGTTCTCATCATAAATGTTAAGGGCAAAAATTATATTGTATTTTACTGCGCAAAATAGATTGAAACTCCAACAGTCCAGAAAATTTCGTTCTCCAGTAATGTGAGGATTTTCGTCCGACCAATAGTGACTGCTGTGAATATTGAACATGCCTCTCTTTGAAAATTTTGACTCATCGCACGATATATTTTTTTTTGAGAAATTTTCATCTTCTTGAGTTTTCAAAAGATACCATTCGCCGAATTCTACACGCCGGGAAAAATCCCCAGGTTCTAAATGGTGTATTAAAATGAACGAAAATGGTGTCAATTTGTTAATTTTAAAGAATTGTGTGAAGAGTTCCTCTTGAAAGATGCAAATTTCTACTGCAGTATCTGATTGACACATGCGGATAAGCAGTAAAAAAATGCCAAAACATTTATTTGTGTCTCTTCATTGTCCAATAGCGGTTTATTTTTATTACCTTCTGAACGAAACGTTCCATTCTCATAACAATTTTTTCAATAGTCTTCTGATCATGTCGGGAGTTAGTCTATGTCTTTTTGGAAATCTCTCTGCAAACACACGACATGTTCTGCTAGCAATTCGTTTACACTCCTCGTAAATAATAAATAAATTCAAAAAGTCATCCTTTGAGTAATTGAAGTGTGCCATTATTGTGGAAAATACTTTCGTTTATTAAAATAAAATTGACAAACGAATTTTACAGTACAACCATTAAGTTTACTGTCGGAAGATGACGTTTAAAATTTTCATCTCCTAGGCATCCTGATAAACTGACTGATAATTATTTCTTATCGCGAATATGCCTCGAAGTGTACGGTGCAAATTTCGAACATTTATTGTAAAGTGATAACACACAAATCTCTTCGTTCCCTAATAATGCTTTACTATTATGAAATTTTGGACGAAACACTCAATTCTTAGAAATTTTTTAGTAGTATTCTGATCATGTAACGAGTTGATCTGCGTTTATGTGGAAATCTCTTTGGAACCACACGATATATTCTGTTAATAATTCGATTTCCTCGTAAATAAAAGTTATATTCAATAGTCGTCGCATATTTTACTTATGTCGGAAGGTGACGTTTAAAATTATCATCTCCTATGCAACCTGATAAACCGACTAATAATTATTTCTTATCACAAATAATGTTTAAATATTTTCAAATCGGTGGGACTTATACAAATCGAAAGAACAATAAAAAGTACATGAACTAACGCTATAAAATATAGGGTGTTCTATTTAAAATAAGAGAGTTATTAGGTTTTAAAGTGGTCACGATTGACCGGTCTATTTCGGACACCCTGTCTAACTAGTACTAGCTTTAATAAATTCCAAATGTTTTGTGGCATTTTAGAATTTGCACTTTAAAATTTCAACTCTTCAGGTTGAAAAATAAGAGAGATACAGGTGTGTAAATGTTATAATGTTTTTTAAGAAATTTTTGAAAAAAGTCAAATATCTCGAATATGGTTGAGAAAAATGACATAACATGTAAGTAAAACCTACGATAAAATTTGACGAGCAATCTAGATCCGTAATAAAAAAATACCATCTTCCATTTGAAATAAGAAAGTTGACATCTACATCCGGTATAACCGGAAGTCCCATACTAACGTCAATATTTTCAGTAAACGGAAAATTTCGAGAAACCCACGTGTGTGAATTTTCAGAATTCAATTGTGAGCCGTACTCCAGAAACGGCTAATGGAAGGTCTACGTGGGACACTTTGACAGTTTGTTGATTAACTATATTTAATTATCTTAAAGTCTAAATATCTTCTGGGCGGTTGATGATAGGTATAGAACATTATTTACATAAAGTGTGGAGAATTTATTGTAGAATCTGAAACTGCAATAAAACACAGGGTATTCCATTCAAAATAAGCGAATAGACATCTACTTCCGGTATAACGGGAAGTGCCACCATCTTGAAAATATTTTTAACCTGTGGCCCCCAACGACTTTAGTGTAATATCCAATTTTCAGGTTTTTCCTATTGATAGTGTTTCCGCAATCGATCGTGGGACCTCCCGGAGGACCACCCAGTATATGTATATATATATATATATATATATATATATATATATATATATATATATATATATATATATATATATATATATATATGTATGTATGTATGTATGTATGTATGTATGTATGTATCACACCGATAACTCAAAAAATAATGGGCCGATTTTGATCAAATTTGCTGAGTACCTTCCTTTTATGGGTGGCTTGGATAAGTACGTTACCCAGGAAAATTGGCCCAGGTTTTCTCGGAGACTTTTGTGTTTTCTTTCGGGAAAAACTTATATCTCCGGAAATAACAAGGTAAGGGCAACCAGATTTGGTGGCCGTGTTTGTATTATAAAGGTGAACCATTTACCAAAATTTGGTTCTTAAGTTTACAGACAAAAAAGTTATAGGCATTTAAAGAAAAAAATTGAGGTTTTCCTTAAAACGTCAAAAGTCACGATATGAAACGTCAAAATTGGCAACATTTAGGCAAAGAACCTGAAAAAATACAGATTATGTAAAGGATGTTTTGCAAATCCTTCAGTTTCAGCTTCAACCACCATTGCCCTTCGTTTTACTAAAATATTTCCAGAAGATTCATTTGAAATCGACCCTTTCTCTGATGCTTTGCCAGTAGTTTTAGTTAATCTTATGGTTTAACGGTCTATAGTTTTTAGCTAATTTTCGTAGAAAAAATTCGTTAATGAGGAGACCGCGACTTTTGAATTGTAAAAAGATTTCTTAAAATAAGCGCAAACTAGGCCCCCTAGAATCCATATCCGGGTTTAGTTTCTGTTTACGTATATACAAGGTGACGCATTTCTACGGTAAACCTCAATATAATTTTTATTATGCAAGATACGAGAAAAAGTTGTATACTTTACTTATAGGGTGTCTTGAGCTGCATCTTATAAAATTAATTTCACAGGCACATGGTGGGCCATAAGTCGTTGGTGATACCTTAAAAAAATAACATTCCTTATTGCATTTTTGCATTTTTCATCGATATGATGCGTGTTTGTAAAAAAAATCGAGACGCAATAAGTGCGTTTTGGTAGCGAATTTTCATTAAATGCTTCAAAATTCAATAACTCAATTTGCTATTAACCTAAGGTTTGTCGACTAGGAAACGAGTTGTCTCGGTAACATTTAAAGTTTATTTTCAGAAAATGTTTGCACATTTTCAAACAATAAGTTATTTTGATAAAACATGGTACATTGTTTCTACTATATAGGTTATATCGGTGACCAAATTAATTCCTGCTTGCATTAAAGAGACATATTTGCTATTAAAAACATTTTTATAAAAATTCACTTCCATAACGCACTTTCTGCGTACACGCTTTTGTTGTCTAAAGTGATTTTGTTGCAAGTAAAGTAATCTTTGATTATGTGCAGTATGTATATAGTACTTTTGTGATTCCTCTTGCCTTGTCTTTCCAAGGCAGCTATTAAGGAGCAAAAATGGGTCTAGGCTCACTCTAAGGTAGATTGTGGGCGTGAGACTAGATTGAAATGAACAGTGCTCCTGGTATTTTTTGGTTTTTACCAAGTAGCAACGCTAGTTTTGTGTTTTTTTTTTGTTTCCTCAGGGCGGTAAATCTTAATTAATTTTTATAGCAGATCAAGGTTGTTTTTTCCATCACATTTACGCCCACATCGTTGTGGTACAGTGCATTTAGCTGTCATTATTATTGTCCTAGACCAGAACCATGTGGTACGCCGGGGCCCACTGCATTAGTCTTTTCGTTGTTTACGGTGATTTTTTTGTCTCTATAGAAATTCCTGATTGCTTTCAGTGGCTAGGGAGAAACCTCATTTTTATTTTTTCAAGTATTTATGTCCAGTTGGCCGTGTCATTACAATTAGTTACAGGCGTATCACGTCACTATAAATTAAATTTTAACGTATCGCTTAATAGTTGGCAAGGTTACATTTTGTTCTTCGTATACGTCCTGACGAAAAAAGCAGGTTTGCGGTGACACCCGACAAATTTTGAAATCTCAAGACAGTCCATTTTTTAATATATTTTAAGCATGGATGAAACCTGAATGTCCGTTTAAGAGAATAAAATGGTACTGTTATCAAAACAATGAAAACACTTTGATTCTTTTACACCAAGAAAATTTAAGCAAAGCACATCTAACAACTGTGTGTTTTGTATCATATTTTATGATAAGACACATTGAATTGTAGCAAATTCAGTACTTAAGAGTTATACGATAATAGGCAAATATAAATGTGATCTTTTGCGTCGCTTTTTTTTTTTCTTCTCTTATGGCTCGTCCGCGTTCTTGCCGCCCCGATAGCACCGCAGCCTTTGGCTTATTGTGCATGCCCTTTGTCTTTTCTACTTCACCCATCCCAAAATAACTGTGCCTTGAACTAGTCTGCATAGCAATTGGTAGGGTGAAGTTTTTCTTCTCTTATGGCTCGTCCGCGTTCTTGCCGCCCCGATAGCACCGCAGCCTTTGGCTTATTGTGCACGCCCTTTGTCTTTTCTACTCCACCCATCCCAAAATAACTGTGCCTTGAACTCGTCTGCATAGCAATTGGTAGGGTGAAGTTTTATATTGCTCTGTCTCCGGTCTAGGCTGTCCGTAGATCAGTTGTCTTTTGCGGTCCAGAGCTTTACACTCGCACAAGATGTGCTGGGCTGATTCCTCCCCCTCGCCGCAGAGTCTGCATGCCAGGTCCCCCTCGAATCGTCCCATTTTATGCAGGTGTTTCTTGACAGACACGTGTCCCGTCAAGAGTCTTTTGTTATGTTCCTGAGCTGTCCTCTGCTAAGATTAAGCAGCGCCACAGCTCACTTTAAACTGGGTTCCTGAAGTAGTGACTTCCCATATCTGAACCCTGGACAGTCTGCCCAGTACACCTTATGTTCGTTTTTGACCCAGGACTTAGTGGATCCCCTGGCAGTGCTCTTCGTCACGCCCAGGACCGGTTCTGGTCCCATAAATGGTTCTGCTGACCCCCTCTTCGCGAGACTGTCAGCTTCTTCATTGCCCTTGACTCCCCAGTGACTCGGCACCCAGATGAGGGTGACCTCATTCTGCCCAGCCACGTCGCTCGTCTCGTCTCGGCATTCACTTACCAGCCTGGAATTTACCCGTGTGCTATTTAGGGCCTTAAGGGCTGTCTGTGGCTATGAGGATCCGCTTGTTGGTGTAGCCCCTCCTCTTGTTCTCTCGCACGCAGTGCAAGATGGCGCACATTTTGGCCTGAAAGACCGTTGCATGAGCTCCGAGGGAAATACTGTGACTTAACCTCGGTCCTTCCGAATGAACGCCTGCCCCCATCCCACGCTTCCTGTTGGATTGTCCGTGAACCAGACGAGCGTGTCCCATGGCAGGCCCGGCGTCTCCCCCCGCCATGCCTCGTCGTCGGTGATTTCCACTGTAAAAACTTGTTTTCCCTGCAGATTCGCGGGCTCGCGAAGTCTGACCTCATTTCAAGCGTGGGCTCCTTCACGATCTCCTGAATTTTGCGGTGACCCCTGCAGCCTGGCCGTCGCTTTCTGCCAACTATTGATAAACTTGGTCCTCATCTAAATGATAAAAATATGTGTTTGCATTGAGACAACATGTTACTTCGCAAAGCCTGAATTTTACCTGAAGATTAGTTCATAGAAGAGTAAGAAATGTAAATGGAAGTTGGAAACCGCGACTTAACTTGTTAAGACCTATTGATTTACTAAACAATTTATTGATTGATTACACAATTAATACATAAGATAATAAAAGACAAATAAAAAAATATTTCGATATCAACATAAGTGTGATATAATAGTACGGCACGCGATGTGTACAGCAACAGAAGAAACAGGAATGAACAGCTCGCTGAAGGCTTATTAACTTTGTTCCCTTTATGATGTTGGTCTTCTCTTGTTCCTCCCATATTACTCTGACTCTTGTTACTTCGGGGGCTATTACTATGTATTGACTGCTTCCATACCTTGAGAGTGTGGTTTTGTTAGTTTTGACTGTTTCTTGTTTAAAATTGTCTATTGTTTTTTGAAAATTGATTAATTTGATTTCACATGCATTTTGATTGTCGAGTGTAGTTGAATTATCGTTTTCGCAGAAATGCAGTTGATTCTTTAAATTTTGACATTCCTCGTTGCAGTAAGCATATTGCTTGCTACTTGCGATCGGGGATTTTGTTCTCGGAATTATCATTGTAAATGTATAAGGATTTTTCGGGATATGTAATGTGTATAATTGATAGTATGCATAATCTGATTCGTCTACTAACGGTATTTCTAACTGAAAAATCATTTTGAAGTCAGTTTGAACTGTTTTGATTGTAAATATTTTTTTCATATAGATTCAGATCATTTGTTGTTATTAATCTGGAATCGGTTATGTAATTTTGTATCTTAGCAAGTTCTTTTATTATAAATTTGGGCTTTAATATGGATGTATGAAATATTCCTAATTTTGAAAGGGCGATTGCACTTTCTGTTAGAATTATTTCTTGGACGTTATTTAACAAATACCCTATTTGTGTTAGCCAATCCAAGTGTTTTATTCTGTGGTAATGTTCGCTCCTAAGACTATCAATAGTGTATTCTAATTCATTTGTTCTTTTTGCAACTGTGCCCTGATTATGGCTCAATTTTGCTATGGTTTGATTAAATTCTGAAATTGCATCCAACATTGTAGAAGTTTATGAGCTCACGTGGATTTTATTATGATCTTTTGTCAATAGTTCTTACCCCTGATATATGTGTTCACCGTCTTTTACGTAATCGATTTGACATTTGATTCTAAACAATTTATAATTCTGCGCCGTTTACTATTATTATTATTTATGGTTGATATATATATATATATATATATATATATATATATATATATATATATATATATATATATATATATATATATATATATATATATATATATATATATATATCTTATTGCTAGCGTTATTTGAAAAGATCCTATAAATTATGTTATCTATGCTACTTATCGTAATATTAATTACAATAAGGTTTGGTATTCGAGTCGGTAATTGTTTGTCGTCATTTCTACTGTCTTGTAATATCATATGTATCGTAATCAAGGTGTCTGCTCAAGTGATGTGTGGGTATTAATTTCATCTGTTGTTTCCACAGTAAGCTGGGTCTATTTTCTCTGTAATTATACCAAGTTTGTTTGTCAAGTCCTGTCGTTGAGAATTCATTGAGTGAAGGCTCACAAGACGGATTTTTGCGTTTTTTATGAAATTATGTTTAACTGGTAGCGTCTAGATGAATTATTACTATTATCATTATTAATTGAAAAGTTTTTATGGATATGGGCTGGTCTTGATTTTTATTCATATGTGCGTGACTCGCTAATTTTCCTTTATAATATTTCTACTATAATTATTTGTTAGTGTCTCAATAATTTGCATAATGTCCTTTAGTTAAATTTGAAACTTATAGTCTTCGCAAGTTTGGTATTTTGGTTTGTAAAAGCCCTTCATGATTTTTACTGTCCTGGGATTGTGTTTTATGTTATATAGTTTTTGTCTAACGGTGACGTCATGTGTATGTCGTCTTTCCATTAACTCTTTTAAGAGCTTGGAGGTATTAGCAAGGAAGAGTTCATTAGTATATCTTTACTTTGAATTAAAGACATCTATGACTCTTATTTTATATGTTAAATATAATCTGATCTATATATCTTAATTTTACTTTTTATACAAATTTATGTTTTTAATTTGATTTGTGAAGGGATTGGAATTTTGAGTTTAAATTTAATCGTGATGGTTTACCCGTTTTGTAAAATAAATGTTCCCATGTAAAAATAAATTAAAATGTGAATATAAAACATGTAGGTTATCCGTAGTTGTCAGTAAGTGAATCATTACCCACAAGCTTTAGCTTATTATGTAAAGCATTGTCTAATTATTAATCATAAGTTTGACAAGTGTAATAACAATTTTTTTGTGTCGATACTACTCAACATTAACTTCGTCATTATATTAAAATTGGTTATTTTATTGATGAGGGTTTTTTGTGCTTTTTATTTAAGAGGTTCTTATTTAATTTGTCCCTGTTATTACTTCTAAAATTATCCGTAACTTCCTTAATAATATATGTAATTTGTACTTATCAAATTAAATTTCATGGTTATCGTAAAATGCCTGTATGTTGATTCCTTGTTAAGGTTGGTTTATTGACAGTATTAGTAAATGTGTTTTTATGTCGTATTCGTCAGTTTATTCCGTCATGTCTCGTTTGTCGTTTATCCGACCATCGAGGTTTTGATTTCCTTAGGTAATGTAATTTGATTGTTTATTTAACTTGTTTAATATGAACGGATCATTTTCTTTTGTTGTTGTAATATTCACATGTTCTAATATAGGCTTTAATTTTCTGTTTATTTTTTTGGAAAAGAGAACCTATTTCATTTTTAAATGGGTCTCATCTGCGTTTTCATTACTCGTTGTGCCCCCGTTGGAAAACATTATCGTTTCCTTAATTTTGTCTCCGTTTTTTATTTCTTCTACGATTGGTACGTTTGCTTTTGACTCGGTGATTTTATTTGAATTTTCCGTTTTATTGTGATTTTTAATTTTAGATTTTTCTACGTTTGAATTTTACTGTTTGTTTAAATATTTTTCTTTATTTAACCCAGTTTTGCCTTTTTTTTTGTTCCCTCAGGGCTCGTCCGCGGCCTTGCCGCCCCGATAGCACCGCAACCGCAGTTTTGCCTTTACTATGGTCCTGGGTTAAAGGTGAGCCACCCTGTTCTCGTTTTACTGGTTCCTTCTAGCTATTTTGTACGTTATTTAAATTCTTACTGAATCTATTCTTACAACTTAAATATATTTGCTATTATTTTGTGTAGTCCTCTGACTCAAACTGTTCTGAATAATACTCTCGTTCAATATACGTTTGTAACTGGATATTCACTTAAACTGCTTTTAATTATCTGTTTCTCATTCCTGTGTCCGGCGCACTTAAAATTTATGTATTGCATTATCTTATTACTGTCTTGCTGAACCTTCTCGATTTACTATATGTGTGGGCTACGTCAACAGAATGCGTTTGTTGACTCTCGCTTACTTGACTTTGCGATTTTGCTTGCCTATTATGCAAAGTCAAGTTTAATTAGTTTATATAATTATGTTTTGCTTTTTCCTTATAACTACAACTACTATAACTACCATGGTTATTAATATGTCTATTATTAGTCCGAACATTAAAATGATTTATTTTTACGGCGTCTCGGGGTCTGCCATGTGCTGTGGCGTTACCTGGTATGATTGTTATATGATTGATTATGAATTCTTTCATTGGGAAATTTGATGTCTATACAATGGTTACCTATGTATAATTTGAGGTTTTTAAAATATATCATGGCTCCGTTTTACAGTAAAAACTCAATTCCTAAAAGCCCGTTATATTGATCGTTGAAATTGAAAAGACAGAATGCTTGTGCTTTATCCAATATGGAATTTAATATAATATTTGCTCGTTTTGTGTGCTTTGACACTCCATGTGCCGTTTTAATCAAAAATGGTTCTTCAAAAATATTATTGAAAAAATTATAATATTGTACTACAGGGTTTAACAGATTTTTTGAAGAGCCCGAATCTAATAATAATTTGCCTTTAATTTCGCTTAATTTTACATAATATATTGAAATTATTTATATCGATTACGGTTCTGGTTGTGACGTGCCGGCTGTAGGAAAATTTTGGTTCTGTTCGTCGTATAGTTCCGATGGTGGTTTTTCATTATTTACTTCAAATTCACAGTTATTTGTGTCGTCATGAAATTTCGCATTATGTAATTGTGCTCTGTTTGTTTGTGGGAAATTTCTCCAGTTTTGAGTAGGGTTTTGTCGACTGAAACGAGAATTCGGACTTTTCGTATCCATCGGCTGTGGATATTGGTTATTATTCTGGCTATTAGGTTTTCTTAATTGATTACAGAAATTTGGTTGATAGTTTGGTCTAGATGTATATTGGACGTTTTGTCTGGGTTGGAAATTTTGTTGATTGTTTTGGGCATTATTTTGATGTTTAAATGGCCTGTAATTAGATTAAAAGGGTCATTGAAATTGGACATTATTAAAAGGTGGGTTACCGTCTCTTTGAAAGGATGGTCTGTTTTGTCCGTCTTGTTTGTTAAAGTTTTATTTATGTATCGTTTTGTCCCTATAATCAAAGTTCTGTCAAAATACAAATTTTAACGCTTGTTCTATTGTCTGCGGAATTGTGGATAGCAAGACCATACCATAACGGGTTTCTCAAGCCGCCTAAAAATGTTTCGAGAGTCTGAGTTTGATACATATTCATTTTTAAATTACGTACCCTTTCATTATTTTCTTTCGCTATTAGATTTGAAATGAGCAGCTATTCCATATGCCTACATCGGTTTGAAAACGCTAATGCATCCTCGCTTGACGTTGCTTCAACGTTAGCATTTCAGCAAGTAGACGTGTGGTCGCGCTGATCTGTGAAGTTTTGCATAATACCATTCCTTAAATCTAGCCATGGATAATTATCTTGTATTTATTATTAAACGAGCTTGCCCCGTTAATTTTGTTAGGATAAAATTTAATAGAAACTGATTAAAGTATAGATTTTCATTTTCCACGTAAATTTGGTTCATCACCAGGTCACCTGATTTAAAAAAATTCCTACGTTCGCCGGTTGCCCGTCGAATTCTGCAATTGCTTTTAAAAAAATTCTTTAAATTGATCTGCTATTGTATTACTTGAATTACTTTCACTGATGGTATTTTCTATTTTACTATTATCACTAATACTTATTGATCTAAGCCTATATTATAGCTTTAGTAAACTTTTTATTTCATTTTCCGAATCAGACATGCAATACAATAAATAATATAAAGATATAGGAAATGGATAAAAATGGAAAGTAGCAAACAACTTACATAAAAATTACGTCTTATTCTATCATCTGGCTCCTTGGCTACTGATTGGACTTCTGCTTTTGGTCTGCTTGGCTCGGTTCGGTTATTGGGTGTCGATTCGCAAAAAAATCGATCTCCGTTCGATTTTCTAACCATACTAACGATGCGCCAGTTAACTTTACGGTTAAGACGTATTGACTTTTTAAACAATTTACTGATTGACTGCACAATTAATACATAAAATAATAAAAGACAAATAATAAAACAATTAGATATTAACATAAGTGTGATATAATAGTACGGCACGCGACGTGCACAGTAACAGAAGAAACAGTAATGAACAGCTCGCTGATGGCGGGCTGCCTATTTATAACAAATCCACTCGGCAGTGGTTCCATTGTATTGTAGAGGTGACCTGAAGTCCTGCTGACCCGGTTTATTGCGTCGTTTACAAAGTTTCCTCTTCAGGAGATTGTGAAGGGGCCCATGCTTGAAATGAGGTCAGACTTCGCGAATCTGTAAAGAGAACAAGTTTACAGTGGTAATCCCCGACCGCGAGGTATGGCGGGTGGAGACGCCGGGCCTACCACGGGACGCGCTCATCTGGGTCACGGGCGGATCCGGCGAGGAGTGTGGGACGGGAGCAGGCGTTTATTCGGAAGGACCGAGGGTAAGTCACAGTATTTCCCTCGAGGCTCATGCAACGGTCTTTCAGGTCGAAATGTACGCAATCTTGCACTGCGTGCGAGAGAACAAGAGGAGGAGCTACACTAACAAGTGGATCCTCATAGCCACAGAGCCAGGCAGCCCTTAAGGCCCTAAGTACCCGACGGGTAAATTCCAGGCTGGTTAGTGAATGCCGAGACGAGACGAGCGACCTGGCTGGGCAGAATGAGGTCACCCTCATCTGGGTGCCAGGTCTCTCGGGGGTCAAAGGCAATTAAGAAGCTCACAGTTTCGCGAAGAGACGATTAGCAGAACCATTTATGGGACCAGCAGCGGTCCTAGGCGTATCGAAAAGCACGGCCAGGGGAACCATCAAGTCCCGGGTCAGGGACCAGCATAAGGCATACTGGGCAGATTGTCCAGGGCTCAGACATGGGAAGACACTAATTGGGGATCCCAGTTCAAAGAGAGCTGTTGGGCTGCTAAATCTTAGCAAAGGACAGCTCAGGAACATAACAGGACTCTTGACGGGATACATGGCTGTCAAGAAACACCTGTATAAAATGGGGCGGTTCGAGGGGGACCTGACACGCAGACTCTGCGGCGAGGGGGAGGTATCAGCCCAGCATATCTTGTACAAGTGTAAAGCTCTGGACCGCAAAAGACAACTATTCTACGGACCGACTAGACCGGTGACAGAGCAAAATAAAACTTCACCCTACCAATTGCTATGCAGACTAGTTCAGGGCATAGTGATTTTGGAATGGGTGGAGTAGAAAAGACAAAGGGCATGCACAGTAAGCCAAAGGCTGCGGTGCTATCGGCGCGGCCAAGACGCGGACGAGCTCTAAGGGGAAAAAAGGTGCCCTCTACTATGCTGATTCCAAGGTGCCTTTAGATGATTATTCTGACCCTGATGTCTGCGTTCTTGGATGATTACAATGTTGCACAATGGCCTATTGTTGGTGGTCCATTTATCTCGCGTATAAATTAGAGAGCATATGTTTTGTGTTAAAATGTTGTATAAATCATATACATTATAATGTAATTTTGACTTTACTGCAGAAGACCACGTAATTATGATTCACCCCTACAGATATTGCTAAGTGAAGGATATTTTTTGCGCTTATTGATAATTGTCTAGTGACCGAAATCTCGTATGTTACTTAATATACAACTGGTTATTTTACCATTTTTGAGTTACTTTTAATTGATTTAAAAAATATATTTTTTTATTAAATGTCAGCAAATTTCTGCGACCAATCCTCATCTCCAGGAAATAGCTTTCCCTTACCACCCCTTGCATTCGAGATGGTACGAGACCTTACACCTGTTCTGAATTGGGGAGCATACAGGCTCATGTTGGTATTCAATATATTTCAGACACGATACCAGGTATCAGTAGTATGCACAAAATTTTAAAAAATGTCTGGATGCAGCAGGTGCGTTATGGTAGTGAATTCTTATAGAAATGATTTATACTTTTTATTATATATTATTATTTTATGACAGTGAACTAACCTATATATTTACAGTTTTGCGGTTCTACTTGAAGAAACTTTCAAATATCTCAAATTCGTGATGTCGTCATAAGCGAATTTTTTTCTATGCAAATTCGATAAAATAATATTTGCAACGAAAATTTACGAGGAAAAAAACAGAAAAATGTGCTAACAAAGTTGTTTATAAAAATCCACAACAAAAAAATGTTCTATGAAAATGTCTTTTACAAAAATATATACCGTTACAAAAATTGATTAAAAAGTTTAACGTAAAAATTCGATAAAATTTATTTCACAAAAATTTCCTTAAGAATTTTTTTTTTTCACGAAACAATCAAAATATTATTTTTCACGAATTTCGTTAAAAATGTTCCATCAAAACTTCGCCAAACAATCTTTCACACAAAATTTCAAAACATTGTTTCTTTCAAGGAAATTCGCTAAAAAGTTTATAACAAAATTTGCTATTACAAGGACATTTTGTACATGAAAATTCGTTAATGAAATAAATTTAAATTTATACGTTCTGCTTTAAACACAGACGTAGAGAATTCTTTTGCGTGTCCACAAAGAACTTTTTTGCCTGCCGATGTCGTATAAAGCGAAACCGGTTTCAGAGAAGAAAACAAACACTTGTAAAGCAACGGGAGAAGTCTATACATGTGTATTAAGTATGGAGTGGTCTAACCAAGTTAGAAGAACAAAAACAACCTGATCTGGTACTAAAATTTGAATTAAATCTTAAGAGTTATCATCTCATTAGGCCATTTTTTTTCATGAACATTCGCTAAGAATTCATTGCAATTACATAATCTGATTATATAACGTTAAAAAAAATTAAAAAATAAAGTTGACACCTGGATTTGAACCCGTGTCACCACTGAGTATAAATATTATACGGGCGCTTTAACGAACTCTGTTATGGCACAGGACAGATTTTTTGTAATGAACGCATTATAAGCTCGTCTGTAAATTAATAATTAACAAATAATTTTTATTTTAAATGGATTTTTTGCAAATATTTTATCAAATGAACACTTGTAACAAATCTAGGAGTTTGTGAAATTGTGCATTTAATACTTTCCATGCATCATGCCTAGCACCTTTGCTTAAACTCATCAGTTTTGACGCTTTAAATTATCACTTTGACATTTTCAGACGAAAGTATAAAACTTTCAAAGAATTTTTTTTTCGCATTTCTTGGCCTTTTAAAGCCAAGAAAAAAGTCTTTGTCTGTAATATCCAGTAGGTTTTGTTTAACACACGATATTTTGGTCCTGTGTGTTTCTCTGATCACAAGTGGCACTCAAATTTTGCGTCTTTAAATGCTTATAACTTTTTTCCTTTTAACATATGAACCCAACTTTTGCTATGTAATTTACATTTTATCTGCGTGCCAAATTTGGTTGCCATAGCTTTGTTTTCGGAGATATAAGAAAATTGATACAAAACCTAAAATTTTCCTGAAAAAACTGGTCTGATTTTGTCCAAACACATAGAAGTCTATGGCCAAACAGCCGCACTGAGATAATTGTGGTATACTCTGTGACAAAAGAACATCGATAACGTTCAAACTTAAAAATTTAATGAAATACGGTCGAATTTCGACCACTCTTTAAATCATTTTGCTTCGGTTTAGTGATGATTAGACTGTTTAATAACATGATTAGACTGTTTAATGCCATTTTTACGAATTAACTCATTGTTATATGCTTTGTCACGTCCACATGTTTGTTTTATAATTATCACCTGAACGTTTAATATGTATATAAAGTAAACAATAAATTGCGTCGTCTACTGTCTTAGCATAGAAGTTCATTTGAGCAGTTTATGCCAGTGGCGCTCTGTGTGTATCGTTTGATGTGCCAGAGGATTTCCACGGATCTTTTAAAAAGTACTCTAATTATTTTATGAAGTTTTCGGATCGACGTTAGGTTTTGAGTTTTACGTTTAAAGTTATAATTTCCCCAAGAATTTGTTAATGATTTATGATAATGTGACACATCAATAGAACCGGCAGGTTGATTAATTGGTGATTATGTATCATCCATTTAATAAGTCAGTTACTAAATCGCATGTATATTTGCCATAGAAACTTTTTCAATGCCGCTCATATACAGTGCATTTCAAGGGTAAGGAAAAAAATCATTTTATCTGTTACTAGTACTTTTTTTGAGAAATGCTGAACGGGATCGACTTAGATTTTGAAAGGTCACTTTTTAAGAAAAAAATCTTTCTACTCACAGCGAACCCCCTTTAAAAGGTAACTACTCTTACTAACATTTAAAATGAAAGGTGGTGTCCTGGCGTATCTCTTTTTAAAGAGAAATAAAATATCTATTTGGCACTATAAACAGTTTTTAATTTTGCTCAATGGTGCTCGAAAACGTTAGTGGGCATCAAAAATCAGGGAAGAAATGTTTTCTTCGTTAATATTTTATTAAAGGAGAAAACATCAAAGCGAGTCAACTTTAGTTTGAAAACTCTGGTATTAAACCCAGTTCCGTCCTACCTCTTTTTAAAGAGAAATAAACTATCTATTTGGCACTATAAACAGTTTTTAATTTTGCTCGAAAAACTCAAGGTGTTCAAAAGGCAAGGAATAAATGTGTTTTCTTCGTTAATATTTTATTAAAAAGAAAACATCAAAGCAAATCATTAGTTTGAAAAATCTGGTATTAAACCAAATTTTGAAGTTAAAAATGTCAATTTGTTAACAATGTAGATATGAATAAGCAGTGTCCCGAATTTTGTTTTGATACAGATAAGTAATTTCCATCACAATATTTCAAGCATAGAAGGACCTCGCATGTTTCTATTTTTATTTTGTCCTCATTTTTACCATTTATGTCACATTTGACCACGTTCTGCATAAGAGTCAATATTAGTAAACAATTTAACTTTCGTGAAAATTTACCTAAGGTTACTTGTTGACTGAAAGAGTACGTATTATAATAATATTAAATATAATCGCTTTTGGTGGATAAATTCGTACCCAGCAAAAGGTAGTGCAATTATTTATTAAATGTTACCCTGGTGGCCCACCAATTTCTCAAAGCCCGATGAGCAAAATTGAAAGAAAAAAAAAAGAGAATTCGGACATGTCCGATATTTACCTAAATATCGATGGCCTACACAAACTTGAAGGCGCTCAGTTGAATTTTTAGTATCACTGCAAGATAATCCAAATTATTCATTATAACATATCAAAATCGACGGCTTACCAAATTTTGGGCAAGCAAATATATCATTCAGACAAAGTTTGCCCGGTAAAAAATAATCTGAATTATATATCACATAACGTCAGGTGTATGGTTCAGAAAAGGCTGGCATAATGAAATTCTTCTAATTACCCGTTTATCTACTCTAGAAGGACCAGAGGAACTGTTCTTTGTATGTACAGATTTGTAATAAATACACGTGGTAAAACAATAACAATTTAATACTACAGAGTTACCAATTTAAATACAAGAGTGAATGCGGGTGTTGTGACCCAATAATGATACAACAAAACGGTGATTTACAATTGGAGACTGAGACGGGTAGGCTGATAGCTGGGGGCGTCGCCGTCAGGGGTGGCCACGGTGATGCGATTGTCTAGTTAACAATGCGGATTCACAAACACGTGGTGCACTTCGGGCCCCGAGTCAGTCGCTCGCTGTAAGAGGGGTTCTTGCACGCGAGGCGCACGGACCGCTAAAAGGGCCAGAAAACTGTATGGACTGGTGACTAATTATCACCAGGACTTGGTCGGAACCGATCTGATTACGGTCTTGAGTCTTGACTGGTCGCCGGACGATGAAGAAGTGATAAAGTGTTGAGCTCTCTCGTCGCTGCTTCGCTTGATTGGTGACGCTCGATGACAACTGTCACAGGGATACCAATGTTGTACGCCTCTAGTTGCTGTGGGGGCATCAGGGGACGTTTGCCAACTAAGGATGGACAGGGTGGACTCGGAGAGATTGAGGATGAGGATTAAACAATATTAGGACACAACATCAGGTGTTTATTGCAAATTCAAATTTGGAAAAACTTGATTTTTAAGATGTGTGTGTTTTTGTTTCTTTAACGTCGGCCTATTTCCGCGACTATGGCCAATCACCGACGCCAGTGAGCAGTTTCACCTCACTATCCTGGAAATTTTGCCGAACCCCTGCCTTTATGTAAGGAGGGTGGGGATCTTTAACGTGCTGAACATCGCATGGACACGGGACCGACGGATTTACGCCCCCTCCGAAGGGCGGAACTTGCAGACATTCAACTTGCTCAAATACAATGCCAGAACCTCGGTTGATGTTAATTTACAGTTTGTACTGAAAAAGTGAAAGGAGTACCCTGAGATCGAACCCAGTACCCTTCGGTTCAGAGGCACACGTTCTTACCCCTGAACCACCGAGGTTCTGATTTTTAAGATAAAGCAACTTATTACGCTAACGTAAAAGTAGATAGACAATACTGCCTATACAAGACTACAGAAAATCCCTCAGCATCAGATATATTAGAGAATTAGGGTATATCTACTTTTACTTAAGTGGAATTTTATTAATCTATTTACTAAGAAATTTAAACCGGCCGTTTTTTGTGCAAACGTATGATGTGAGTCATTTGAAATGTAACTTAGAGTGGTAGTTACCTTCCTGTGGACATCGTATTCAAGAGAGCCATTATTTTTAATAACTAGCACATCTAGAAAAGGAAGTTTACTGTTAACTTCTAATTCGTGGGTGAATTTATTGAATTAAATTGAAAGGTCAGTCTTTTAATAAAAATAATAATGCGTGGCACAACATATTTGGGATAATAACCACCACATAGATAAATAAAATCTAAAACTTATTAAAAATTTTAGACAGCCAGCGAAGCTAGATGCGTACGAGAGTATTTATATTTCTAAGGCAACATAAAACAAAAGTTACTTAAACCGAGCGACGCCACTGATTTATAGGCATTTGCTTGCATTATGTCTTTGAAATAGTAAATATTCAGAAACTGGGCAGGTCAAGTCGGGTGGGTGGGTGGTTGTATTATACGTGCGTGCGTGTGTGTATTAAAAAAAAACTGACTAACTGACTGACATATATCAACGCACAGCCCAAACTACTGGGTCCAGGGACTTGAAATTTTGCACAGAGGTTCCTGTTAAAACGTAGGCGAACACTAAGAAAGGTTTTTTTGAAATTCAACCTCATTTTTCGGTTGTTCGGTTGCTTACTGATTTATTCATCTATCTATCTGTTTAACTGTCAGATTAGTTTACAGCTCATTAGGTAGTTAATATTTTCGTAGTTAATTCTTTGTAATTTAGGTATTTAAGTATTGGGTATAGTTATTAATACCTAGTTTGTATATATTTGTACTAAATTATAGTATAGGTATTAAACTTGGTAAATAGTTCAGAAATATAAGATATGTATTGGGTATATAGGTGTTAATACATAAAAACGAGCATGCAGCGGTTATTAGTGATGTGTTACTGCAGTCATTTAAATGCGAAGAAATAATGTACAGTTCAATAGACTCTGTACTAAATAAAGACGATTTCTTTCATTACCCAGAAAATTTTTTGAACGCTCTAAACCTACCTGGTCTTCCATACCATCGGCTATTGTTACGTGTGGGCACACCCGTAATGTTGCTTAGAAATTTAAAACCACCCAAACTTTGTAATGATACTCGGCTACAAGTTAAAGGCTTTGCATCGTAACATAGAAGAGGCCACTATTATAACCGGTCCTGCTCAAGGAGAAATTGTATTTATTCCGCGTATCCCTTTGATTATACATTGCGTTCGTTGCAGGGTTGAACAATATTTGTGGCAGCATTCTTAGACAGACCACACTCTAACAGGTCATATGCTCCCTGGACATCGACAAACAGACATACAACATACAAATTTTTTGACATAGCAAACTGTATATTCGCCACTAATTTGCTAATTGCATCCATTGTACCCACGCCGTTTCTGAACCCATACTGTGTATAAGGAAAAAGTTGTTTTGCTTAAAGATGAAATTCTACTCATCTTTTAATCATATCCTCAAAAACTTTTAGCAGGCTGTTGAGAAAGGATATAGGTCTGTAGAAAGTTGTCAAATTTTCATCTTTCTGATATTTTAAAAGTAAACATATAATTGTTTCTTTAAGGACTTCTACATAATTGCCGTTAATCCACCAATCATTGTAAATTTGCAATCACATATGTTTTGCCATGTTGTCAAGTTGTTAATGATATAATATGTTATTTTGTCCATGCCTGGTAATGTATTTTGTCTCAGTGATTCTAACACAACATTGAGTTTGCTAACTATGAAAGGTAACTCCAAAAAAAAATTGCCTCTTCTGCAATAAAGGTATGTCGAAAACTTGAAGCGCCTGGGGGACCTAATTTATCTAAAAATTCCTTAATTACATTTTCTGGTATCTTACGAATCGAAGACGTTCCATTGCATTTTATTTTTCTAACCTGCTTTCATATTGTCGATATGTTTGTCTGTCCATTATAAGTAAGGTAATTTTCCCAGTTTGATGTTTGTTTGTATCTAGCTAAGGAGTTTTTTTTTTCTTTTCTGATTTGCACTGTGACATTCTGTATTCCACCAACCTGACTGTTTGTTTTCTGCCTTCATGATCTTCATCTGTTCAGTCGTTTGGCTCGCTGCAAAATTAATAGCACGTATAAAAAAGACATATTTGCTGATATGTCCATTTGTAGAAACCCTTACAATCTATCATCTAGAACCACCCGGAATGCATCCCAGTCAACAGTGGTATCCCTCCACTTAGCGTAAGGAATTTTATGTTCTAAAGTAAACTGCTGTCCCAGTTCAATCAAAATTGGATAATGATCAGATCCCATGCTATCACTGTACATTTCAGGCAGCTATGTTTGTCAGCTGGGAATTTACATAAGTAATATCGATCATAGATCGCGATTCCAACAGTCTACAAACTTTAGTTGGTAAACCAGTATTCAGTATTACATAATCATATTATCCAAGGCATGGTATAAACAAGTACCATGGTGATCATCTTTAGTAGTCCCCACAGACTATAATGTGCGTTGAAATCACCGCCATACAATATATTGCCTTTTCCTTTGGAAAGGCACTGTTGAAAAATTGCTGTCCACTCATTTGTAGATACAGCAATATCTGGTGCTTTATACAGTGAAACTAAGGTTAGATTAACATTAGCAAGATATATAACACAAATATCTAAGTCATTGTTTCCTGAAAATCTAAATTAATGTTTATTAAAATGCCTACGCCCCCACCGTTCCTTTCGATTCTGTCCTTACGCACCAATCTATAGCCCTTGAAACTAGATTTGTCGTGTTTTGGTTTTAACCAAGTTTCACTTATGATGATAATATCTACTCGATTACGTATTACATATTGTAATAAATGGTCTTTGTTATGGACAATTGATCGAGAATTCCACTGAAGTATGTTTAATTTATTCTGACTGTGACTCGCCATCGCTATCATTGATACACACGATTTCGTTTGCATTGAAATTTAATTTTTAGTGAATTTTCTTTAAGATCTTGACTTCTGAATTTTGAAAAAATTACTTCAAATGATCACCGAGAACACATATCCGCAATTTATGTGTATATATATATATATATATATATATATATATATATATATATATATATATATATATATATATATATATATCACACCGATAACTCAAAAAATAATGGGCCGACTTTGATCAAATTTGGTTAGTACCTTCCTTTTGAAAATGGCTTAAATACGTTCGTCAACCAGGAAAATATGCTCATTTGAAATAGATTAAACAACGGTTTGTATTAATTAGACAGACGGGTTCCCCCTATCAGTGTCAGTTCTGAGCTGACCTAATTGTATGGAATTTCGACCACGAAATTATAATGCATGTTTGTAAGAAAATAAATTCAGGACTCAGCAAGTGCGAATTTTTATTGAATGCCTCAAATTTGAATAGCTCAATTTTCTATTAACCTATAAGGTTCGTTGGCCAGGAAACTAGTTTTTTTTTCGGGAACATTTTAAGTTTATTTTCGAAAATTTGGTGTACATTTTCAAACAATAAAGTTATTTTGATGAACAATGATACATTATTTCTACTATATATGTTATACTGGGAACCAAATTTGATGTCTGTTTTCATATATAAAAAAACACATTTGCTATTTAAAACATTTTAATTTCACTATCATAACGCACTTGCTGCGTCCAGGCTTTTTTCCTTTGAAATACTTCCGCGACTAATTTTTCTAATGATTGTTTAATATTAATATTCTTTATATCTGTTTTTTATTTGTAAGTATATTTTGCAAAAACTGGTAAACTGTCAATTAATTAAAATCCTTTTTAGTGAATTTTCGTAGAAAAAATATATATATATATATATATATATATATATATATATATATATATATATATATATATATATATATAGTTTTTTTTGCACAATTCTGTTATCCACAGGTTTAGTTTTGAGTTTAGTTTTAAGACGAAAGTATACTGTGGGCGTATAAGTGCACAGGAAAACAATAGAAATATACCTGTTAATACAATACATTTTTATTTTTATCTTAGCCAAATACTTCGTTCATTCATTCGGAATCTATATGAAACGGATATTGTGCATTGTGCTTCTGTTTCTGCATTGCATTGCATTCAAGCACTTTACGATCTGAATGTGGTCGCGTAATGGCTTTAAGTCTGGGTGAATATATTTTCTACACTCATTATAGTTGTTTGGTCCCAGGTATTTTAACTTTATTTTGTTTATTTTGATGACTAGGCGTTATTATTATAGTCAAGTGCAATGCACTTTAACGTGATAACTTATAAATTTATTTATATAATGATATTGGAAATTGTGATTCAAATATTTTTTGTTACTAATGAATGTTAGTTTGTCTATATGTTTTTGTGTTTTTTGTATATCCATTATTTTGCATATACATAGATATACCATTGCAAACCAAGTTTTTTTTAATTGTTTTCGAATTCCAGAAACTACAGTATTTTGACACTCATCGGGTTATGTATTTTATGTACATTTTATGTATTTTAGTTTTAAAACGGAAAAAAACAATATTCGCTTTCAAATATTTTGCAGAAAAACGTAACACACTTTTATACGATAAATTACTAGTTCTGGCAATCGTATTTATATTAACGCATTTATGTACAGATTATCAATGTCTACACTTAAATTATCGTTTAATCAGATTTAAACTGTCACTTAATTTGTTTTGTTTTACATTAGAATTTGTTGTAATTGATGGAAACTACATTGACACCTTATTGTACAAGGTGATTCATACACAATTTTACCCTTGTTAGTTTTTTATATGCCTACTACTTTAGGCAAAAAATGCAAATGCTGAAACAACACGAGTTGTTAGGAATTGCGCTCTGAGTGCATCAGAAAAAAATTGAACGTCGCGCTTTGTAATTTGAAACCAAATATAACGTGTATTTTTGAACGGAACATACGGTGTGCTTACAAAATACGGGTTTCGTAAAATTTTCAAGCTGGTGTGGTGAAACTGCGCGCTGGCTCCGTAATTGGCTATAGTCGCAAAAATAGAACGATGTTAAATAAATAAAATAAAATACAGTAACGTATTATTTGGTTATCTATCTCTTCTGATTGCCATGTATACATGTTATATATACTGGGTGACCTAGCAATTACGACACTTTGTGATTATCCAGATATTTTATTATTTTTTAGTTTGTTGAATTTTCTTAACAAAAAAAAATAACTTGTACGTCACGTTAAAACGTCAAAATTGTACTGATGAGAATTACGTATAATATTAGCTAAGATAGTCGTCTCGCCAACCATAGCTACTGAAGAAGCCAAGAGCTATGGTTGACAAAACGTCTAGCAACGCATCAAGTGAGTTGGACCAGGGCGAAACAGCCCGAAAATCATTTTATATTCCAAACAACACCGGCCGGAAAGTCTAAAATCACCAACTAAGATAGTTTGGTGCTAAATAGGAATATTTATAAAATTAGTTTGACACTCATAGCAGCTCTAGGAGTGTTATTGATATAAATTGTGAAGAAAGAAACATTCATTTGTACAAAATTTTTAAAGTAGTATTTTATTAAAAATATTTTGGCAGTTTAGTTTGGAACATGAAATGAAATTGTGTCGACTGCAAGGACCAGCTTATGTTTATTTGTGGAACACATTGTAAATTTTTAATAAATAATTTCCTAATACACTAATATATACTAATAGAAAACCATCACTTTTTTGTCGAAGTCGCTTTAAAACTGTTAAAAGTTTTTTAAAGTTATCAAAAATCGTAATACTTTGATCTTTTCTCGTTTTGTTGCTTTCATTGGGCCCTAGACATAATTCAGCAGTGTCTCCTGTGAGAAAATGTTTCGTTTATCGTGAATTAATTAGATTTGAACTAGATAGTATAGTAGGTCATCAGGAGACTGAGATGTCCCTAGGGTGTTACTCGAAATGAACACAGTTCGGATGTATAGTCTGTACACAGTTATCATATACGTCGTAGTGGCGGGCACCGAAACCATAAGTAGAACCACGGGTCGCTAAGGTAAGGTTCGAGAGTTAATGCCTCAGGTTTTGGCAGAACCACAATAGTCGAACAAGTGTGGTTGGATATTACTATGCTATCAGCAGGTCTATTTACCGTAGAATTAAGAGTTATAAGCTATAGTCATACCACACTCGGCTCATTTTGATTTTAACCAATATGCATAAGCTGCTACGTCTGTAGTGGTGCTAAGGACGAACCCAATGGCACTTGAAGTGGGATGGCGTCCTTTTCAGGAGTAACTTTTTTGTATGTGGCCTAATAATAGGCGTCGAAGAGTCCATCGAAGACGTCGAGAGATGCGTCAAAATCAAGTTGACTTGAAGTGCAGTTGCAGTAGAAATGAGGTCACGTTTAGTTTTTTACATAAAGATGAACGCCCAGTCCGTATGTTGCATTATCTTCAATAACTAGGACGCCTATTTTTGTAACAAACTGAAACCATACTCATTCTGTTATGAGGTACCATTGTAATTTGGAACAGGTCACAAGATTTGTTGGACAGGAGCATGGACGCCTGGTTCGTCGTTAATGTTCTAAAACCTGTTGCGTTGCGTTATCTTTAACGGCAATAAAATATAATGTTAATTAAGATCGTGCCAGAACACATACAGCTGCAGTTACTAAAAACTTGTAGCAAGCTGGTGTAATCGGTCTTCCATGGCCCGCAGGATCACCTGACTTATCACTTATCAAGTATATTTGGGATATGATAGATAGAAGGTTGAATAAGTTTCAGTATTGCATTAGATTAGCTTGGGACAACATACCACGAGATTCGCAGCATGCTTCGAAGACCTGAATAGTACAGTTTGCTCGCAACTCCCTGCTAGCTTTTTTTTAACTCTTAATAAATTTGTTTGAAAGTTTCACGACTTTCTGCTTATTTATGTCGACCGCTATTTAAAAAAAAAAAATATATATCCAACAAGCCAAATTTAATATCAAATCTTTGCACACATATGTACCACATATTGAGTTGTTTTCAGCTTGTGTTCCATAAACTGTTTAATATCAATACCTTTTTCGTATATACGATAAGTGGCCAATCTGTTTTTAAAAGCTTGATTAAACATATGCACTTGTTCAACTTGCCATGGCTCCCATACTTTTATTTTGTGGGTTTCACTACGCAAATGTCCAGAGAATGTACTACTTTCCACTTGTAACAAGCATTATTCTCATTATCTCGTTTTGTTAGACATCTTACCTTAATTAAGATTGCTTAACTAATGAATAAAACATACTCAGTTTATACATTTATTAACACACATTTGCGATACGTATATTTAAGTGAAGAGCTATATTTAAAACAAAAGTACATCAACATATATATGGTAAGACATTGTTGTAACAATCCAGATCAGACTTTGGCCATGTTGTACATTGAAAGTTGGATGATCATCGTTGTGTAGATGTGTTCTCGGAAGACCGAACCTACTTCATGCAGTCGTCGATGTCAAAACATTTGCACTTCTTTTACATTTGGTGGTGTGTAAATGTAAAACACGTTTTGACATAGAGCTGTTAGGATGATGAAAATTGCTTTAAAATGGGCCAATGTATATCGTCTGTATTTATTTGATACGATGTAGTACTGTTTTCGCTGCAAAGTGTAAACACTCCAACATACATAATCGAAATAATGGCGTACTGTTTTTCAGCATGGCTTTTATAAGCTTTATCTCCTCCTCGTGACATCGTAACTCTTTTTTATTAGAGCATTTGAAAAAATCAACCACGCTATACAGGAAATCATCAAGCTGAATATCAAAGTTAAACGTACTTAATACATTCAATCGTTCTCTGATGATTTCAACCAGATCTAGAAATTGTTTAACCGTTTCTTCACTTGAATGAAAACTAACTGATTTATCTGAGATTGCCACACTTTTTTTCTCTAGTATTTTAATCGGCTTGATGACAGAATCCAACGTTTGCAGTTCCAACTTCATTGCATTTGGTTAAGTACTCTTCTCTTATTCCTTTCAATGTTGATTTAAAATAATCCCATTCGCACGAACCAGATGGTATTGGTACATTAAGGTTTGGTGGATACGGGTGTATAT
Organism: Tillus elongatus; assembly: GCA_964006375.1. Lineage (NCBI taxonomy): Eukaryota > Metazoa > Arthropoda > Insecta > Coleoptera > Cleridae > Tillus > Tillus elongatus. The sequence goes on from OZ023269.1 coordinate 52,049,241, forward strand.
TTACGAGTTTAATTGTGGGAATCACTCCTGCTACTTTAGATATACCAATCACATCACTTAGAATTGGAGTAATATCATATCTTGTTTCCATAGGCAGTCGTTTTTCTTGTTTAATTTCACTTTCTTCATGTACAAATGTATTAATTTGACTCCAGTAACAATCTTGGTAAACATCATTATTACCTATTCCAAAGACATCAGGTCCATGATTCACATCGACACCATACATGTTGAACAGAACAAGTGTACTAGTATGTTACTACTGTGGACAGGTTGCAGACAAAGACAAAAAATGCAGCTCAATAAATAAGGTCATTCGCCGGAAATGAAAACCACTAACAGGAAATGAGGTTGCTAACGAGGTCACTCATTGGAAATGACAAACAATGAGAATTGATATCGCCTACCGATACCAAGAATTGATATCAGAAATAACCAATCATTTCCTACAAATGATATCGTCCGTTTAATACCAGGAATTGATGTTGGATATGAGATCATCATGCCTAGGTCTCGTCCGAGTCTCTTTGCCGGTCCGATAGCACCGCAGCCTTTGGCTTGTTGTGCATGCCATTTGTCTTTTCTACTCCACCCATTCCAAAATCACTGTGCCTTGAACTAGTCTGCACAGCAATTGGTCGGGTGAAGTTTTGCTCTGTCTCCGGTCTAGGTTGTCCGTAGATCAGTTGTCTTTTGCGGTCCAGAGCTCTACACTCGCACAAGATGTGCTGGGCTGATTCCCCCCGTCGCCGCAGAGTCTGCATGCCAGGTTCCCCTCGAACCGGCTCATTAACAGCCATATTATCATTGAGATGAGGTTTGCACATTAGAGTTGAGTTTGCGCCATCTATCATATTTGAATTCTGCTCGTCAAGACGAGGAAGATGATACCTTACACCATACCTCTAACCCAATAAATAAAGAAGTTGGATCTGCGCATGCGCTAGTCACTCTCGTTGCTTGCCACTTTGTGGTCAGGTTAGATCAACTCAGCTTACACCATTTTTTCCGTAAAAAAAAAATTGTTTTTTTTTAGTCACTTCGACTGGGTTGACTAAAACGAAATTATCCAAACGTTTAAAAAGGGAAATGATAGCTTCCTTTTGTAAAGAGCATGAATAAGTTTGTTAGGTAGTCGGACTAGATCAGTTTTATCGGGGAAATTTTTAATTTTCTCCTGGAAAACTTTTGTAATTTTAACGAAATTTGTAACAAACGTTTCTTTTAATGACAGTATCTACCTATACGAGATTTTAATTTTGTAGCTTCATAGAAAATTTAGTTTTTAAACAATTAAAGTTAATTTCTAAGGGAGTTCACAAGATTAAAGAGTACTGTATGATCAAACCAATTTATTTAAGTTCAATGACAAAAGGAAGGATATGCTTGTTAAGGTACTAAAGAGATATCAAAAAAATAAAATGATGTTGGTTCCCAAAAAACAGAGAAGCAAAGATGTAATATATAGGATAGTTCATGCTTACATTGCTTGTATATTATTGACAAATGCCAAATCTAACTTTAAACGGACAGATTTAATAAACAAAAATTTTTTGACATTGTGAATTGATCCTGTGCTTCATATGTTTTATACGTATTTGCCTTTTTAAACTATTTCTTTCAACTTGTATTAATTATTCAACATATAATTTTTTAATGGAAACCAATTTGCTACAATAACGCATTGACTGCGTCAGGACCTTTTTCTTTGACGACGCAAGGTAAAATCTACAGTGTAGAGGATAATGTAACACAACTCTTGTCTGGTTAAAACTAAAGGGACAAAGAGTGATGTCATGGGCGAAGTTGTGGATTAATTTTTTACAGAAAGTCATTTATATGCAAAATAAATTTGAGCCAAAACCAAACCCTGTTAATTTCTTATTTTTTCAATGGAACATTATCGACAACCACATGCAAGAAGCGATTTGGAAGATAATTCATACGATGGACCTTTATTGATTAGCACAGCATGCCAGACCCGATCGAATGCCTTAAGAATATCTAATGAAATTGCATGACCTTCTCCATATTTTACAAAAGCACAACACCAAAGATGAATGATGTATTTAAGAATGTCACCCGTGGATCGGTTTTAACGGGAGTGCTCTTTTATAGCCTCTATGTCGATAACTTTTACCATATCTTTTTACAAAACTAATAGAATGGAAATTAGACTATAGTGGCGCACCACGGACTAGTCTTCCTATTTGGGAATAGGCTGAACTCTCGATTGTTTCCGGGAAGATTGATATACGCCATCTACTAGGATATCCAAATTGAAATCAGTTTAAGAGCACAAATTTAAGGTACACTTGCTGGAATTCCTTCAGGCCCTGGTGTCTTTTTAATGTCCAAATTTTGTAATATTTATAGTACGATATCTGAAAAATATTTCTCTTATTAGTGGATTTTCTTAAAAAAATTCACTAATGAGGAGATCTCGACTTTTGAATTAAAAAAAAATTCAAATGAGCGCTAATTAGGCCCCCTAGAACACATATCCGGAGTCAGTTAGAATTTTTATATGTTTTTATATGTTTATATATATATATATATATATATATATATATATATATATATATATATATATATATATATATATATATATATATATATATTTGTGTGTGTGTGTGTATCACACCGATAACTCAAAAAATAATGGGCCGATCTTGATTAAATGTGGTGAATATCTTTCTTTTGCAAGTGGCTTGGATAAGTTCGTTACGCAGGAAAATCGGCCCAGGTTTTCCCGGAAATTTTTGTGTTTTCTTTCTAAAAAAATGTATATCTCCGGAAATAACGAAGTAAGGGCAACCAAATTTGGTGCGCGTATTTGTATTATAAAGAGTGAACCATGTACAAAAGTTTAGGTCTCTAAGTTTAAAGACAAAAAAGTTACGGGCAGCTAAAGAAACAAATTTTGGAGTTTTCCTGAAAACGTCAAACTCACAATTTGAAACGTCAAAATTGGCAATGTTTAGGCAGAGAACGTGAAACAAATACGGATTGTGAAAAGAAAATGTTGCAAGAAGAGTGTTCTGCGAACCCTTAAGTTTCAGATTCAACCGTCATTGTCCTTCATTTTATTAAAATATTTGCAGAAAATTCATTTCAAATAGACCCTTTCTCTGATGCTTTGGCTGTCGTTTTAGTTAAGTTGATACTTTCGCTGTAGGTTTAGTGAAGTTTATGGTTTAACGTTCTATAATTTTTAGCTAATTTTCGTAGAACAAATTCGTTATTGCATTTTTGCATTTTTTATCGAAATATGATGCATGTTTGTAAGAAAACAATCTAGACGCAGTAAGTGCGTTTTGGTAGCGAATTTTTATTAAATCCTTCAAATTTCAATAAGTTTTGTTGGTTAGGAAACCAACATTTAACTTTATTTTCCGAAATGTTTTGTATATTTTCAAACAATAAGTAATTTTGATAAAATATAGTACATTGTTTCTACTACATAGGCTATACCGGTAATCAGATTGATGACTGCTCGCATTTGCCATTAAAAATATTTTTATGAAAATTCATTTCCATAACGCACGTGCTGCGTCAAGACTTTTTTTTTATTTTACAACGGACATAGCTTGTGGGCTCTTTTCCAGCAGATCGGCGTTGAATTTGAAGCGAATACTCAGGCAAATAAATCATTTTTCATTGGTACAGTGATTATTCGATCATTTGAATTTATTGAAGGAAATGTGGCGAAAATTAGACCTATATTTTTTGCCATCTGTCAGAAACGTCGGGTGTTGTGTGGATGTGTGGAGATAAGATGACTCTGTCTTTGATTGACTAATAGAAGTTATTCTGAGTCTGATCGATTCTCTGTTAGCATCTCGACTTTGCTGAGACAAATGCAGCATAAGTTTCGCTGCTGGGATTTTTGTACCAAAAATTGTAACTGGAATTGTTGGGAAGCTTTATTGAATCTAGGTTTAAATTTGCCCTATTGTGAGAAGTTGGTAAGGGGGTGTGCTGTGGAGATAAATAAACTAAGAGTTAAACTTGCCCAGGGGACTAAGGTTAGTGCTTTGTAGTTTTCGAGGTTATTTGTCAAAAAAAGATCGAGACTGTGAGCTCCGGGGTCGCTTATATCAAGAATCCTAGTGGAAGCCTCTATTAGCTCTTCTCCCTGCAATATTTACATAATTTTAAAACTTGAACCAGTTAGTGTTAAGAACATTAAAATTGCCAAGCAGAAAAACTTTAAAATTTGCTTATTTTTGGACTAAATATTAATTTCTGAGCCAACTTGATTACGCATAAAAAAGCTTCGTCATTGAATACAGTAAATTGTCAGATATAAATTTTGGTGTCACAATAAGAACCTTTACAACCATATTTAGTATGGGACGGTTTCGCCAGATTAGAACTGTCACAATCATTAATCTTTTTCCATGTTTGTCCAAAACAAATTTTATTTTGAGCATCGTTTTTTTTAGAATTCTGCAACCAAACATCATGCTGCATGTTAGTCTTTCTACCTTTATTATGTATGTGTACTGTTAGTTGTCAGTTGATGTTAATGAACCATTTTTAACTTGGTATATGTTTAATGAAAAACTGGTGTCAGTTTAATTGCGAAACCCAATTTTCATCAGTTATATTTGACAGGTGAGACGCAAGATTATACTAGACAGCTTAAAGAAGTCAAATTCAGTATATATGGCTCTGATGGTAAGTATCCTTTCAAATGGGAAACGAACCTTTAATCAAAAATGAATTGTTGGTGTTTTTTTTTTACTTTAAAAATATGAATCTTTATATCCATTTAGGTACATTGCTTATTTTTAACAGGCAGATAGGTAACCAACAGGTATATAAAAAGTATTGCTATCGATACCGTGGCATTTGAGACTACTAAAACTGGTGTTACTAGCTTTTGGTCTAGCGAATGTTTTCTATAAATCCAGCTGTTTTTAAACTCTCAGATTTCAGAATTTTACAGTGTATACCTGATACTATTTCCATAAATTGTTTTCGCTATAGCTTATTATTTTTAGTTTTGAAGATATGCAATATTTTTCTGCTGTGTGGCTTTTTCTTTTTATCAACGATATGGTGTCTCTTCACGATTTTAAGGCTTTATTAGTGAATTTTCGTAGAAATATATTGAATTTTATGTATTCTTTTAGCAAATTTTTGTATAAAAAATATTTTGTCAGTTTTTGCAGAATTTTTTGTGTTTCCCTAAAAGTTATTTTTTGGTCAATTTTTTGTGAAATTTTGGTAATTAATAATAAATGTTTAATAATTTATTGTACAACTACTGTTTTGGATTTTCTTGGAAAAGATTGTTTGCGAATTTTCATGCAATTTTTTAAAAGTATTTTGGAAAAGCTTTTTGTACATAATAATATCTTGGCAGGTAAGCAAATAGCTTAATGATATGGTGGCAGAGTCCAGAAAAACAAGGAATAAATAAGAATTTACAAGATGCTATTAAAATTATGTACGACTGTAGGTGCTATGTAGGAATGAAAAGTCTGGACGCAGCAAGTGCGTTATGGTAGTGAATTTTCATAAAAATATTTTCAATAGCAAATATGTGTTTTTTTTTATAAGATAGCAGGCATCAAATTTAGTTTCCGGTATAACCTATATAGTTAAAACAATGTGCCATGTTTAATTAAAATAACTTTATTTTTTGAAAATGTACAAAAATTTCCGAAAGTAAACTTAAATTGTTCCCGAAACAAACCGTTTCTTGGTCAACCTTATAGGTTAATAGCAAATTGAGCTATTCAAATTTGAAGCATTTAATCAAAATTCGCTACCATAACGCACTTTCTACGTCCAGAATTTCTTTTCTTACAAACATGCAATATATGTCAATGGAAAATGCAAAAATGCAATAACATAAGGCGTGTTCGACTAAAAAAAATAATTGCATCACCAACGACTTATGGGCCACCCTGTGATTGTAGAAAGAATTTTTTAAATGTAGCTCAAGACACCCTATAATTAATGTATTCAATTTTTTTTCATACCTCGTATAATAACGGATATATTGAGCTTTATATATTTTGTACGAAAATTCGACAAAAATTATATACCATTAAACGACTATAGCTAAGACTACTGCCAAGCATCAGAGAAAGGGTCTAATTGAAATGAATTTTCTGGAAACATTTTAGTAAAATGAAGGACAATGACGGTTGAAACTAAGATTGCACGGTTTGTAAAACATTCTTCTTGAGACATTTTCTTTCCATAACCCGTATTATATTCAAGTTATTTGCCTAAATGTTGCCAATTTTGACGTTTTAAATCGCGACTTTGACGTTTCAAGGAAAACCCAAATTTATTTTTCTTTAAATGCCTATAACTTTTTTGTTTTTTGACCTACAAACCTAAATTTAAGGTAATTTTCTAAAGAAAACACAAAATTTTCCGGGAAAACCTCGGCCGGTTTTGCTGGCTAACGAACTTATCCAAGCCACATGCAAAAGGTAGGTATTTGCCAAATTTAATCAAAATCGGCTCATTATTTTTTTAGTTATCGGTGTGATACACACACACACACACACACACACACAGACAGACAGACAGACAGACAGACAGATATATATATATATATATATATATATATATATATATATATATATATATATATATATATATATATATATATATATATATATAAATCGAAACTGACCCCGGATATGTGTTCTAGGGGGCCAAATTAGCGCTCATTTGAAGAATTTTTTTCAAAATTCAAAAGTCGGGATCTCCTCATTAGTGAATTTTTTTTAAGAAAATTCATAGCTTTTTTATTTTTTTTAACATATAAAACATAAAAATCGAAACCGACCCGGGATATGGGTTCTAGGGGTTCTAGTTCGCGCTCTTTTGGAAAAAAATTTCAAAATTCAAAAGTCGTGATCTCCCCATTTGTGAATTTTTTCTACGAAAATTCACTAAAAGAAACCAAGCTTTAAGAACTTTTAGCCTGTGACATTTTCAGAGTGTGCCTTCGCTGATCATCTTATTATATTTGCCTCAAGTAAAAAGGACCTCCAAGAGAACTTGAAATATAAAAATAGTCAGTCCAAGCATTATAATATGAATATGAATGCAGAGAATTTTTTTTACTTTAACGTCGGTATATTTCCGCGACTATGGCCAATCGCCGACGCCAGGGAGCAGTTTCAGCTCACTAACCTAGAAATTTTGCCGAACCGCTGTCTTTCTGTAAGGATGGTTGGGATCTTTAACGTGTCCAACATCGCATGGACACGGGACCGACGGCTTTACGCCCCCTCCAAAGGGCGAAACGCGCAGACATTCAACTTGCTCAAATACAATGCCAAAACCTCGGCTGATGTCAATTTATTACGTTTCTACTGAAAAAGTGAAAGGCAGACCCTGGGAATCGAACCCAGTACCCTTCGGTTCAGAGGCACACGTTCTTATCCCTGGATCACCGAGGCTCCAGTAGAGAAAGACAATAGAAGTGAATAATAGAGAAATAATCAATCAAGTCAAAGATTTTAATTATGTAGATTAGATGATTTAATAAATTAAAAAAATACGATGGTAGCAGCTTACGTCGTATTATTCTATAAATATTTCAACTATAAATAGTAAATGTCTGTTGGTCTACTCTCTACTTAAGAGTTATTCTGACTTGGGAAGTTTTTGTGTATTAAGTAACACTCACTAGCAAGGATATGCCAGCTTATCTTAATATTGAAAATTTTTATGTTGTCTCTTCCTTTTGTAGAAGTCCATATATATATATATATATATATATATATATATATATATATATATATATATATATATATATATATATATATATATATATATATATATATATATTAAATATATATATATATATTAAATATATATATATATATATATATATATATATATATATATATATATATATATATATATATATATATATATATATATATATATATATATATATATATATATAGGTATACAGACCAACCCCCGCTGTTTGGTCGAAAATCCCTTTAATTAAACAACCATTACCTGCTTTCGCAAAACCGCTTGTCGTTATTAAATATTCCATAACCATTATACTTAGCTATATTCTTAATATATACCTGTTAACGGATGTACCTTTCTTTACTTAAGGAAAACTGTATCAATCTATAAACCAGAAATTTCAAACCAGCTGTTTTTTGTGGAAAACTATGGTGTGCGTCAATCGAAATGTAACTCACGCTACTGGTTTCTTTTCTGAGGATGTCAAATTCTAAAGTGTATCTATTTTTGATGACTAAACCTCAAGAAAATGTAATTTGTTATTGTCATAACAAAATATAATAATGTCCATGGCATGCTTGGATCGAAACAGATTACACAAAGTTGCGCTTTTTAAATGGCAATTCTACGTGGCTGTTGCGTCTTTCAAAAGCTTATTTTTTCCGACTCCAATGATGTAAGGTTTGATATGGTTATTTCCATTACTTTAAGATTTACTTAACAAAAACTATTCATCATAAATTATTTGCAAAATTATGTACCAAGCAGGCGGTGAATACATCCAATTCGATGTAACAATTATACCAGTCATGTATCTATAAGAGAGATATTTTTATGAGTAGATGAATTATAAGTATAACAAACGAATTAAATAACTTATTATATTAGCATAAAAAGTAACGTTATTTGGAACACCTAAAAAAAATAAAAATAAAGGAAGATTACATCTGAACAAAACTTACCTACAGTAAATGTAAGTGTCTACCATCATCTTCTAAACACTTCTGGCACCTACGAACTATTTCTCTCTGGACTTTTTTCATCGGCTGGTGACGAATACTCCTTACAGAGGCTTGAATATTATTTTTTAGTTCTCCAATATTCTTAGGTTTTTTCTGATACAGTTTATTTTTTTAAGTACGCCACAAAAATAAATCGAGAGGCGTCAGGTCCGGAGATCTCGGCGGCCATAAAATAGGCCCTGCATTTCCTATTCAGCTGGAAAAACGTTCTGTTAGATATGTTGACACATTTCTTGAATTATGGGCAGGGGCACCATCGTGCTGAAAATGTGTTAGGTTCTGAATCGTAGTCAGAGGTAAATTGTCCAACATTTGTTCCAATTCAATTTACAGAAATCCCAAATATCGTTC
>OZ023269.1:52063359-52115859 GCA_964006375.1 Tillus elongatus
GTTCATATTGCAAATAGTTTGAAAATTTGGATGCCGCATAAAAGTTTGAAAGTCACGCACAGATAAAACTCAAAAGACTCACCAGAGCTAAATTGTATGTGGGAGTTCAAAACTCCTCATTCACCTGTTGGTTGGTTACAGATGTTTCACAGGTAGACACCAAACATCAGTGCCCGCCACAGGCTCTTAATATCTCATAAGAGAGAAAAAGTCGGAAAGAGAGAAAGGCATTTTCCATTAGTTATAGCCAGGCAAGTTGTGACACACCATTCTATTGCCAGACAAGATAGGCAAACCTGCAGTCTAAACAGACAGCTGTTGTGATGACGTCATCGACAGGTAATTTAATTGAAACCTTACGGCCAAAATGTACTTAGAGGTATACGGAATTTAAAAGCTGATTTACTTAGAGATCGGAAACTTTACGTATGCACTTGAGACTGCGTTAGAGACATTTACAAAAGCGGAGAACAAGGGTTGACCGTTTAATTCAAGTTTACTTCAAAAACGGATTATTAATTTTCACTCAAAACGAGATCAAAACACTATATTAAAACGATATTAGCGGCAAAAAGTAAGATATTACACCCTTTTTGGGTGATAAAGAGCCACGATAGTTTCAACGATGTTCACAGCACGCGGGCTCAAAAGAGACTCTCCACGAAGCAGCGTCATACCAGAACTCTACGCCAAACTTGCCGCGCTTTTTATAACCATTGTTCGTGATCCTTTTCTAGCTTCATGTGTGTGACAAGGATATAATGCGCCGGATCCAGCTTTGTATGCGGAGGCTACGCGACCTATCCGGGGTTCGTGGTCCAACGTTCGAACTCCCCTTTATACTGCAATAGGCACGGTCCAGTTTCAACTGTAGTTCTGAGATCACAGTGATCTCATTCAGAAATACACTGGAAATTTCCTGAAGATTCTTGATGTTTCTTGTTCAAGGAAATATTCCATCTCTCGATATTTGAATTTTGACGTGCATAAAAGGAATACAGTACGGGCATTAGGGTAGTTAAAGATATTAGCGAATTTTCAACAAATAATTTTGATATTGAAATTTGAAATACTTTATGGAGATAAGGTTACCTGCTATTATTTCTGAGGTTTTCTTTATGTCATCAAAGCAGTAATGATGCTGAATAAAAACGTAATCGTGCAAGATATAAGATGAAAAACTGTATTAATGCTGTGAAAATTGTTCTCTATGTCACTTGACAAAGGCCTACTAATGCAGTATTTCTATGTCAAAAAATAGGCAAAAGGGTATGGCCATTTTTAGGAAGAAAATAAAAGCACTATTGCATTCGGCATCCCCCAAAATAGATATATACTAAATTTCTTCAAAAGAAAGAATTATTAACCATTTCAGAGAAATTTATTTGTCTGACCCTCCTCATATGGAAAGACCTCTGTAACTTTTGTATTTAGAACCCTATTTTTTAACGAGATCTCAAAAGATAGAAAATTAATAAGTCTCTATATCCGGTGAAAATTGTTTCCTATGCCATTCGATCACGGCCTACTAAAACTATTTTGATATGTCCAAAATTATAAAAAATGTTTATGGTTGGTTTTGAGAAAAAATAATTATGCCATTGGATTCGCCTTTCTTTAAAATTGTTACCTACCAAATTTCATTAAAAAAAACTATTATGGCAGAACTATGAAAGTCAGCATCTCAAAAGTTGAAGGAAATAGTTTTAAATGCTGTGACATATGAAAATACTTTTAGTAGGCCATAATCGAATGGCATATGAAACATATTTCACCGGATCTATAGACTTCTTCATTTTCTATTTTTTGAGACCTCGTTAAAAATCACGTTATAAATACAAAAGTACAGGGGTGTTTCCATATACAAGGCTCACACAAATAAACTTCTCTGAAATAGTTAATAATTCTTCTTTTTTTATTAAATTTGGTATATATCTATTTTGAGGGATGCCGAATGCAGTGGCGTACTTATTTTCTTCCTAAAAATGGTCCCATTTTTTGACATAGAAAAACTGCATTAGTAGGCCTTCGTCAGGTGACATAGAAAACAATTTTCACAGCATCAATAGGGTTTTTCATCTTATATCTTTTAATCCTTTGTTCATCAAAATCGGGTTATGAAAATACAAGTTACAGGGGTGTTGTCATATTAAATGGGACCACACTGTATATATATATATATATATATATATATATATATATATATATATATATATATATATATATATATATATATATATATATATATATATATATATATATATTGTAATAATATATATTGTAATATCCCCAAAAGGTTAATTAAATTTTTACAAACAAAAGGCAACAATGCAACTAATATGGCAACATAGCAGGATATTGCGCAATACATAATTTGAACATGTTTGATTTCAAGGAAAATGCAGTTTAGTCTATTTTGCAATGTTGACTAATGCACAGTTAAATCAATGACTGTATCAAATCACCGCAAGGAACCTGAAATATATTCGCTTACCTTACTTTAAAGGCTTCTACTGTCGCTTACTAAGGATGATTAATTTCCTGGGTTACCAGGATTAATGTATTGAGGCGTGAAAGTCTGGGGCAGGAACAGGTTGTTTAGGTTCTGACTAGGCGTTAGGACATTGTGAACAAAAACGCAAAAATTCGCAAACACTTAGTCTATTTAACAAAGCTTCCCATTTGACAAGTACAGTGGCACAGATATTTCAAGTTTCAGTTTAAATATTATTAAGGGGCAACAAGATTTCTGCGCTTAAATGCAAAGCGATCTCATCAAGTAATACACAACCAAATAAAAATTCGAGGCTTCAAGTTTTCAAATCGGTCTATTTCGTTTTCAATGCGCCACCCTGTGTGTATGTATGTATATATATATATATATATATATATATATATATATATATATATATATATATATATATATATATATATATATATGAGGGGTCTAAATATTATTTGAACAACAAATATATGAAAGACTCCTCTTAATTTTTGCTAAATATAACCTTTTCAAATTTTTCGCCCAATTTAGACACACCTGTATATATATATATATATATATATATATATATATATATATATATATATATATATATATATATATATATATATATATATATATAAATTGAAACTGCCTGGTATTTTTTTTTAACGTCGGTCTATTTCCGCGACTATGACCAATCACCGACGCCAAGGAGCAGTTTCACCTCACTATCCTGAAAATTTTGCCAAACCCCTGCTTTTTCGTAAGGAGGGTGGGGATCTTTAAGGTGCCCAACATCGCATGGACACGGGACCGACGGCTTCTTTATATATATATATATATATATATATATATATATATATATATATATATATAGGTTTTTAGCGAATTTTGTGTAACTACTTACAATGATTTCGCTTATGACGAGGCCGTGAATTAATAATTTCTTAAAATAAGTATGAACTAGAATTACTTATAATATACCTCTATAAATATAAATCCTAGTCAGGTAGGCAATATTAAAGATATGAGAGTTGTTGCTTCTTATGAATTAATTTAGGCAGAATAATTGCTGTTTAATAAATCAGAAATCAGAGCCATTTTTTTGAAAAATAATTTTAAGTTTTTTGCGATACTCTTACAAATTAATGATATAGAAACGCTTTGTGGTTGCATGACCCTTATTGGTATTGTAGCAGTAGTAGCTAAATAGGGGATAATTATATGTATACTGATGGGCATCTCTCACGAGTTGTTGACGTCTTGAAGTTTCCGATTCAGTTGTTTTTGAAAGGTATGTTAGACACTAAAATCAAATAAAACATTCATTTGATATAGAATAACATTTTTATTTCAAAAGTTAAAGCCAACTGGTTCTATAGGGTTTATTGGTGAAATACAAACTTTTAAGCAGACAAGAAATCACATTTAAAAAATAGGCAAGTTCACTAGGCGCCAGCAGCTGCCAGTGCTGCATTGGTATGTCAAAAAATGTTGACATTTGCCAACATTTTTTGACATAAAGCAGCTGCTGGTGCCTGGTGAACTCGCCTCATGTCAAAGCAAGATATTTTTGACAGTGCAGTCTCCGAATGTAGGTACGAAAATTACGTGATACAATCATTTGAGTTTCCAAGCAAATAAATAAGTAAAATTAAGGCTAAAAATTAGGCTGTCTAGAAAAGAAGTTGTATTTTTGTAACTTTTTAAAAATGTATGTAAAAAAAACATAACAATTCAGGAAGGCAAAAGTTGTAGCTAAGTAGGTATACATACGGCTGACGGCTTACAGAGTTTGATTCATATGCTTCAATTTGTATCGTAAATTATGTATTTTAATATTAAATTAATAAACAATTTCCAAGAATTAATTCTATAAATAAAATTTACTACACATATAAAATTTCTTGTTAACATATATGTACTCATCTCTTTGAAACCCATAACGTCCATAACGTAGAAGAAACATCCGTAATTTTGCACATAATCTCAACGTTACTTAACTTTCTGGAAAAAAAAAATCAAAAACATCTTAGAATTGCCCCTGTGTGTATACACCACAAGGTAAGTGTTGCGCTTTTAACCACACAGAATGTTATGGTATCCCGAGCTTATCGGGGTGCTGGAAAGACAAGAAAATTAAAAACTATACAAGCGCAATGAACGAAAAAAAACTTACCCACCGCCTTCGTTCTCCAACCACCCCCTGTTTCTCCCAGAAAGGCCCCGTTATGCCAGATAAAAAGTTACAGGAAGGGAAAGCCCCATTTTACTGTTTCAGTACATACTGTATAATTAACATCGCCCGAAGTTGTAGCATTGTATTTGAGCAAATTGAATGTCTACACTTTCCGCCGATCGGAGGGGGCGTAAAGCCGTCGGTCCCGTTAAAGATCCTTACCCCCCTTCCAAAAAGGCAAGGGTTCGGCAAAATTTCCAGGATAGTGAGGTGGAACTGCTCCCAGGCGTCGGTGATTGACCATAGTCGCGGAAACAGACCGGGGTTAAAAAAATATATATAAATGAATTATTTTGGACATCTTAAAAGAGAAATGAATAGGTACATGTTCTAAAAGCTTTAATATAATGACTTGCATAAAACATACCTACTTAATCGTTAAAAAAAAGCCTCGACGCAGCAAGTGCGTTATGGTAGTGAATTTTCATAAAAATGTTTTTAATAGCAAATATGTCTTTTTAATGAAAGCAGGCATGAAATTTGGTTACCAGTATAACCTATATAGTAGAAACGATGTACCACCAAATAAGCTTTTCGACAAAACGCCCAAAAAAGTTTTTTGCATCAAAATTTACAAACAAATTTTTCACGAAAATCCGATAACATTTTTATAAATAACTTGTTAAACATTTATTATTATGCCCTTCACTTCTGAAACACATGACTGTTCTATTTGAAACAATTGAGTTATCACAGTTTGATTATTTTTTTAATTTTCAGTTACTATTTGAGAGCGCCATGTGTACGGCATCTCGATTTTTTCATGAAATAATATAAACTAAAACCTCTCTGAATGCGTCATTTGCATTACATTCCGATTTTTGATGGTAAAAACGTCCGTATCACAATTTTTCATATGTATCAAAAATGTGAAAAGTGGCAAAACAATTGAACTGGAAAACAAACGTACAATTTAATGGAAAATGCAAAAACTGCAATAATATAAGGAGTGTTCGATTTGAAAAAGAAAATTTGTATCGCCAACAACTTATGGGCCACCTGTGATTGTCGAAATAATTTTTATATGATTCAACTCAAGATACCCTATAATTAACGTATACAATTGTTTCTCGTATCTTGTATAGTAACAGTAAAATTGAGCTTTACCCTGTATATATATTTAAACAGATAACTAAAACTAACCCCGGATATGGGTCCTAGGGGACCTAGCTCACGCTGATTAGAAAATATTTTTTTAAAACTCAAAAGTCGCGGTCTCCTCATTAGCGAATTTCTGCTACAAAAACTTGCTAAAAAATATAGAAAAATAAACCATAAACTGTAAACGTCCTAAGAAAAATTGAAAGTCCACTCCTAGTGTAACCGTTCAAGAGATTTTAAGGTAAAGGACCTATAAAAGACCGAAAGTATTTATTTGGTTGTTATTGGTGAGTGATATCTCGCGATTGACCTCAAGTGGATCCAAATCCGGACGATAGTGAGGTCACCAGCACCTACTAAACCCCAACCTAAATGTACCTATCTCTCAGATTTATTATTTACAAGATAAAGAACACTTTGTAAGGTTTGAAGATGTTGAGATAATCAAATACTTACTCGGCTTTTATGCTGTTCTGCCCAAAGTCCTATATTTGTGAGATCTTCAAGTCAGAACACTGTTACTAGGATACTTACTTAATTTATAGAGATCTAGATAGTAGATATGAAGAATTTCCACTCATGTCGTCAACAGGATTGAGAAGTTTTAGAGAGGAATTGTTGTTCAATTAAACATATTAAAAAATGTAAATATTTAAATTTATTGATATAAATTGTTGTGGGAGCAAATTAATTTAGTACTCCTAGTAAATTAAAATAAACATTGCATTTCACAGAAAAGAAAACAAATATTAAATGTAACAAGAAAGAAAGCAAATATTGCATGTATACAAGAAAGAAATCAAATGTTGCATATGACAAGCACGAAAATGAACATTCAATGTTAAAGTTATTGTTTTTCAATCAGATCTACAATTCTTCTTCTCAAATTTTTAACAGTTTTAGGTGGAATTCCTAGATATTGTCCTGGCCAGGTTAGATTTCATTCTTTAGAGAAAAAGCTCTGAGAGAAGCTCAGACAACCAAAGTCAAATTGCTGTTTACTGATTATAAATGAAAAATTTAAAACATTTGAAGGTTATGCAGTTCAAAAACAAAACATTGATTAATTTTAAATTACACAGTGATATTTTTGATTTTACATAACTGGCAACATTTGAAGAAAAAGGTACAAAATACAGTTATTTTAAATAACAATCTCACTGATCAAAATTTAACTTGATTTTGCTGGATCAAAGTTTACATTGCAAGTTGGTAGAAAATTTGGATGACGTATGAATGTTATATTCGTTTAGATTCAAAAATCACATACACAAAAACTCAGAATGACTCACCGGGGCTGAATTGTGCCTGGGATTCCAAGGGTACCAATTCACCTGTTGGTTAGTTACGGATGTTACACATGGGCTATCAGTGCCCACCATAGACTGTTAGTTTCTCCCAATAGAAAAGTCAGAAAGTGGTGAAAGACATTTTCGTGGGTGATGACCAGACAAATTGTTACCTACCATGTGTTATGAGAAGGGAGGAATAAACCTGCAGTTGAAACCGATGCTCTTGAAATGAGATCGCACACAGGTACTTGAACTGAAACTTATGCGGCCAGAATATACCTGAAGGTATGCGGAATTTACTGACATTGAAAGCTGATTTGCTTCAGAGATCGGAAACCAAGGTTATGCACTCGAGATTACGTTAGAAACTTTCACTGTACCGTGAAAACAAAGGTTCACTGTTTAACTGACTTTTTCTTCAAAACGGGCTATTAATTTCCACCTAAATCGAGATCAAACCACTTGTAGCACCCACCGACAGTTATATGAGCGATATTAGTTGTAAAAGATAGGATTTTAAACCCTTTTTGGCCGATAAAGAGCTCCGACAGTTCCAGCGATGTTGACTGTCTGGTTGCCGAAGCCCGACTCCCTCCGCGACGCTAGCATGTACGTCATGATCTCTCTGAGTTTGGCGCCATTTTTTTGTGACCGTTGTAACTTAAACCCATATGTGTGAGAAAGGCAGATAGCATCGAACTCCGATTTTTCACCGGTCGTTGATTACGTCATTATATCAGATCGGATTTAACTGGAAGCTTCTAGAACGATCTCGATCTTTCTTACTTAAGGAAACATTCCGTCTCTCGATGTTTGAATTTTAACGTACATAAAAGGAACGCAGTACGGGCATTACGATAGTAATAGTTATTATAGAATTTTCAATACATAATTTTGAAACTAAAATTTGAATTGCTTTTCAGAGACAAAGTTACCTGCTATTATTTTAGCTTCTTGGGGTTTTCTTTACGTCAGTAAGGCAGTAATGATGGTGAATAAAAACACAATCGTTACAAAACTCTGTAACTAAAACTACTGCTAAAGCATCAGAGAAAGGGTCTATTTGAAACGAATTTCCTGGAAACATTTTAGTAAAATAAAGGACAATGACGGTTCAAGCTGAAACTTCAGGACTTGTAAAACACATTTCGCGTGACATTTCAACTACATATCCCGTATTAGCTTTAGGTTCTCTGGTTAAAAGTTGCCAATTTTGACGTTTCAAATCGCGACTTTGACGTTTTAAGAGGAAAGGTTATCAAATGTTCAAAGTAATTTTCTGGCATTCCTTGACTTTTTTGGGCCAAAGAACTTAGTTTTTGTTTGTAACATATAATATATTTTGTTATCCAAACAAATATTTTACTTTGGTGCCTTTTATCTGGTTATCAGTGGCACCCAAAATTTTTTCTTTAAATGCCTATAACTTTTTTTTCTTTCACTCTAGAGATCTAAATTTTGGTACATAATTTCCAGCTTATAAATTCGTAGTTTATAAATAAATACAGTTAATAAATAGATAAATAGATCCTATACTATATATTTGTGGACTTCACACTTAATTGCACTACAGAGTAAACCCTCTATCACCTAAATTAGAGATATTACAATTTCAAACAAGTCTTTAAATATACAACAAAAGGTAACGTTTTCTGCAAGTAAGAAGTTATGATTCTATTCCAGTTGCTGGAATGAAAAGTCACGTACAGGATAAATGCAACACTGCAAATCTATTAAGAATATAATTCAATAAATGGGTTTATAAACATTTTAGTAATTTGAAAGTAATGTACTACAAGGTAGACCCTCTATCACCTAAATTAGAGATATTACACTTTGAAACATGTCAAATGTATTTTTCCATAAAAAAGATGTATATGATCTTTTGATAATGTGCAAGAATCATTAAAATTTAACTCTTCCAGTATACTCTTGATTATTCGTGTGCGGATTATCCGCGCTGAGAAATTCAACAAAATTTCAAATCAGGAATAGATCAAAATTTCAATTTTTTCCGTTTCCTCTCGCACAAATATAATAAATATCACTAATAAAAACCAACGATCATCTAAGTATGGGTCTGCCTATTATAATTACTACGTTGCAAAAATTATGAGGAAAATAAAACTAAAATATCTTAGAACCTGTAGCTAGTGTAGTAGTATATGTATAAGCAGAAGAAACTGTCACAGATTGCTTATTTTGTTGTGATGGATTTCTATATATCTCCGAACGCCACTGTCACTACAATAGGAACGCTGAGAAACATTTATATCCCGGAATGTTTATGTTAAGGTCATAAATTTTAATTGCCCCTATCATTTTACACTTGATCTAATTCGTGATTACATGGTCGGCAGGACAGAAAGTAACAAAATAAACTTTTCTTGAGAAAGACACAGCTGTTAAACATTCCGGATGCACTTTCTTTTCAATTTATGAAGGCTACCGAAATTATTTTTTTTTCTCCCCCAGGGCTCGTCCGCGACTTCGCCGCCCCGAAAGCACTGCAGCCTTTGGCTTATTGTGCATGCCCTTAGTCTCTTTACACCACCCATTCCAAAATCACTGTGCATTGAACTAGTCTGCACAGCGATTGGTAGGGTGAAGTTTTATATTGCTCTGTCTCCGGTCTAGACTGACCGTAGGTCAGTTGTCTTTTGTGGTCCAGAGCTTTACACTCGCACAAGATGTGCTGGGCTGATTCCTCCCCCTCGCCGCAGAGTCTGCGTGCGAGGTCCCCCTCGAACTGCCCATTTTATGCAGGTGTTTCTTGACGGCCATGTGTCCCGTCAAGAGACCTGTTATGTTTCTGAGCTGTCCTCTGCTAAGATTTAGCAGCTCGACAGCTCGTCAATTACTGACTTCCCATGTCTGAGCACTGGACAGTCTGCCCGGTACACCTTGTGTTCGTTTCTGACCCAGGACCTAATGGCTCTCCTGACCGTGTTCTTTGTCACGCCCAGAACCGGTTCTGGTCCCATAAATGGTTCTGATGACCCTCTCTTTGCGAGACTGTCAGCTTCTTCATTGCCTTTGACCTCCGAGTGACCCGGCACCCAGATGAGGGTGACCTCATTCTGCCCAGCCAGGTCGCTCGTCTCGTCTCGGCACTCATTCACCAGCCAGGAATTTACCCGTGTGCTACTAGGGCCTTAAGGGCTGTCTGTGGCTATGAGGATTCGCTTGTTGGCGTAATCCGTCCTCTTGTTCTCCCGCACACAGTGCAGGATGGCGTACATTTCGGCCTGAAAGACCGTTGCATGGGCTCCGAGGGAAATACTATGACTTACCCTCGGTCCTTCCGAATAAACACCTACCCCCGTCCCACACTTCCCGCCGGATCCGACCGTGAACCAGACGAGCGCGTCCCTTGGTATGCCCGGCCTCTCCTCCCGCCATGCCTCGCGGTCGGGGATTTCCACTGTAAAGTTGTTTTCTCGCGAAGTCTGACCTCATTTCAAGCATGGGCTCCTTCACGATCTGCTGAATTTTGCAGTGCCCCCTGAAGCCTGGGTTGATCTTCAGTCTACCATTGCAGGTTAGTCTGTATACTACTAGCCTGGCCTCCCCCATAACAACTAAGTGCATACCCAGCAACACCTCCATGACGACTTTTGGGGTTGAAGACATGGCCCCTGTGATGCCTAGGCAAGCCATCCTTTGGATCTTGCCTAGTTTTTGTTTGGCACTGGATTGTGTCACCTTAGGCCACCAGACCAGTGCCGCGTGTGTTACCGATGGTCTGACGACCATTGTGTACAGCCAGTGGGCCATACTAGATCTTAGTTCCCACGTTTTTCCATATAGCCGCCTAGTGACAGCTAAGGTCATGACTGCCTTACGCAGTATTTTTTCAACGTGACCATTCCAGGTTAGCTTAGAGTCCAATACGACCCCAAGATATTTTACCTGCCTGGCCATTGGAATGTTCCTACCGTATAGAGTGAGAGTTCTGTGGCTCTCCCACTTCCTCCTCCTCGTAAACGGTATGACGGTTGGTTTCTCAGGGCTCACCTCGAACCGTTCACCAACCGTCCACCTTTCCACCACTTTCAGTGCTGTCTGCGTGCGCTCCGCACTGATTGTGTAACCTTTCCTCGGACTATGATGACAATGTCGTCCGCATAGCCCTGTACCTCATACCCCCCTCCCGAGCAGGCCGTCCACGACTAGGCACCATAGCAGGAGAGACAGAACACTTCCCTGCGGACACTCCGCCGCGACCTCCGCCAGCAGAATCCCTCCTGCGAGTGAGGTGAACACCGCTCTGTCCCTGAGCATGGAACCGATCCACCTGCAGCAGGTTTCCTCTATTCCACGCTCCCTGACAGCTACCAGAACCGATCCGAATGAGGTGTTGCTGAAGGCCCCCTCTATGTATAGGAAGGCCTCCAGCGCCACCTCCCTGTTCTCCAGCGTATTCTTCAGTTTCAGCACCAGATGGTGCAGTGCTGTTTCTGTTGGGACTCCTGCTGTGTATGCATATTGTCCGCAGTGTAGAGGATATGCTTCCAGTACACCGCCCCTAATGTGCCGGTTGAGCGTTTTTCCATTGTTTTTAGCAAGAAGGACATGATACTTATTGGCCTCAGGGACTTTGCCTGGTCTGTTGGACGCCCAGGTTTAGGAATGAATACAACCCTGGCTAGTCTCCATGCCCTCTCAATGTACCCCAGATCCAGGCTGGCCGTCATAACGAGGGTACATAGTTTACTTTTTGTGACATTTACCGGAAAATAAGCAAAGCAAACTGGGCCGATTTTCCAGGCTAACAAGCTTATCCAAGCCATTTGCAAAAGGAAGGTACTCGCCAAGTTTTATGGAAATGGGCTCATTATTTTGATTGAATTTGGTGAGTGCGTTCCTTTTGCAAGTGGCTTGGATAAATAAGTTCGCTAGCCAGGAAAATCGCACCAGTTTTTCCTACAAATTTTTGGGTTTTCTTTCGAAAATAAATTGTATCTCCGAAAATAACAAACAAAATTTGTTACAGAGGTTTATATTATAAAAGTCCGAACGCAGCAAGTGCCTTATTGTAGTGAATTTTAGAATTTAGACATGATCTGGCACCTAATATTTTTTTATTACTTTTTTTCCTGGAATATGGAAATCTAAATTTTAGTATATAGTTTCCTTTTAATGTCATAAACTTGTGTACCAAATTTGATTACCATTACTTTTTTATTTTCGGAGATAAAAAATTTTTCCGAAAGAAAACCCCAAATTTTCCCGAAAAACCTTATTCGATTTTCCTGGCCAACGAACTTATCCAAGCCACTTACAAAAGGAAGGTACATGCAAAATTTTATCAAAATCGGCCCATTATTTGAGTTGTGTGATATGCGCACGCGCGCGCGCACGCACACACACGCACACACACACGCGCGCGCGCGCACTTGAACTTGACCCCCTAGTTAGCGCTCATTTGAAAAAAAATGTCAAAATTCAAAAGTCTGTATCTCCCCATTAGTGAATTTTTTCTAAGAAAATTCACTAAAAAGTATACTATACACCAAAATTTATATCTCTAAGTTAAAGGGAAAAAAGTTATTTTAAAGAAAACAATTTTGGGTGACACTGATAACCAGAGGAACGCATAGAACCAAAATATTTTGTGTGGATAGCAAAATCTGTTGTATATTACAGACCAGGTTAAGTTTTTTGGCGCAAAAGGGTCAAAAAATACCAGAAAAATTACTTTGAAAATTTTATAGTTTTTCTTCTTAAAACGTCAAAGTCGCAATTTAAAACGTCAAAATTGGCAACTTTTAGACAAAGAACCCGAAACAAATACGGATTATGTAGAGAAAATGTCGCAATAAACGTGTTTTAAGCCTTAAGTTCAGCTTCAACCGCATTGGTTCTTCATTTTACTAAAATATTTGCAGAAAAATCATTTCAAATATTCAATCATTTCTCCGATACTTTGGCAGTAGTTTTAGTTGTATAGTGTATGGTTCAATAGTACGTAATTTTTAGCGAATTTTCATAGAAGAAAATCGCTAATAGGGAGACCGCGACTTTCGAATTGTGAGAAGCTTTCTTCAAATAAGCGCAATGTTGGCTCCCCAGAACCGTCATGTACAGGGTGACGCATTTCTACGGTAAAACTCAATGTATTCGTTATTATACAAGACAGGAGAAAAAATTGTATACGTTAATTATAGTGTGTCTTGAGCTGCATCTTACAAAATTATTTTAATAATCACTGGCTGGCCCCTAAGTCGTTGGTGATACAAATTTTCTCTTTTTTTGTGTGTTTGTTAATCGAACACCCCTCATTTATTGATTTTTTCATTTTCCATCGAATTATAATGCATTTTTGTAAGGAAAAAAATATGTAGTGTTTATCGTGTTTGTTAATCGAACAACCGTCATTTATTGATTTTTTCATTTTCCATCGAATTTTAATGCATTTTTGTAAGGAAAAAAAATATAGTGTTTATCGTTTTCGAGTTTTCAATTGTTTTGGCGCATATCATAATTATGATACGGCGTTTTTATCAACACATAGCGGATCCCATGAAAATGACGCCTTGAGAGATGCTTTCGTTTATATTATTTGTTAATTTTTGTACTTTTTCAAACAATAAAGTAATTTTGATAAAATGTGGTACATTGTTTCTACTATATAAGTTATACTAATAACCAAATTTGATGCCTGCTTTCATTAAAAAGACATATTTGCTATTAAACACATTTTTATGAAAATTCACTACGATAATGCACTTGCTGCGTCCAGGCTTTTTTATTTAAAGGATTAAGTAGGTATCTTTTATGCAATTAATTATACTAAAGCTTTTAGAACATGTACCTATTCATTTCTCTTTTAAGATGTCCAAAATAATTCATTTATCTATTTTTTTTAAGCTCGGCCTATTTCCGCGACTATGGTGAATCACCGTTCAATAAAAAAGACATATGTAGTTTATTACATTTTTATGAAAATTCACTACCATAACGCACTTGCTGCTGCGAGACTTTTAGTGATTTTTTTATACATAAACCAGGTATCCAATTCAAATATATTTTGGTGGGAAATTTTAAATCGGTTCAATATAATTGGATAATCCAAAGATTGGTCATTGGTCACTTTGTAATAAAAACATTGTTGTCATCATAACCCCTTTCTTTATAACAGTTATCGCGACCAAGAGACATTTTAATTTATGACATACATATTATTACATACTGTGTTTTGAAGACTTTATTGAGTATATCATTAAGTGGAATCACTTTTTTTTCAAAAGTTAACGTTTATTGATATCACCTGCGCTAATGATATGTATCCACCAGTTTTTAGTAAGTTTTTAAGTAAATAATATACCTAGTGTGGTATCGTCCACGTGCTTTTTAAATGCTTTAATGTCTTTCATCTTTCATTCTTGCCATCATATTTTTGAAAGGTTTTTATATCTGTCATTCTTAGAATGGAATTGAATTCTTTCCATTTTGTTGGTTGATGTATTGTCTGGAGTTTTTGAAATTTTATGAGGCATCGAGTTTTTAAGGAGGTATTATTGTGTCTGTTCCAAAAAAATGTTCATTTTTATTGCAAATATTAAAACCTTACACAGTAACTTCATAATGTTTATGCGATACATAATGAAAAAGTTATGCCGTGTTATCATATTCTTCAAAGCAATGAAATGTTCCAATATATTTTATTTCGCCTAATTTTGGGTTATATTGTTACAGGTCCGAGCGAGTCCCACCAAACTCGTCATAATGTTAACTCAGGCTCTGGAGTACTTATGGTGGGTCCTAACTTTCGGGTTGGAAAGAAGATTGGTTGTGGAAACTTTGGAGAGCTTAGGTTAGGTAAAAATCTGTATAACAATGAACATGTAGCCATTAAAATGGAACCCATGAAGTCAAAGGCACCCCAACTTCATTTAGAATATAGGTTTTATAAACTGTTAGGAAGCCATGGTAAGTACTGCCACTAGTATATTTTCTTTTAAAATTTATATAATCCAGCCAGCCATTTTTTCTTAGTTGCTTTTAAATGCAACATAGTGTTATAGGCTCTTTTCAGTACCAAAAACTGTCATGGTTTTGCCTTATTAACTGACTACATGTTTTCTCCTCTTTATTTTTTGAGAAATTATGTTGCCAATATAACTAATTGCTTTGTTGTAGTTTTTGAAATATCTATTGCACACTGTCGTGCTGTAGTCTTTCTGTTCTGCTGATGATTGCGTTGCTTTTTTTGCCATTTGATGATTGGTAATTTTTTCCAGAGGCTCCTTTCAGGCTGTCATAAGTTTTATTTGATTTTTAAATAACTACATTAAAATTAGGCTTTGGCATGTTTATTGTAAATGTACAGCATTAATGTAAAATTGTCAACTGTTTCCAATATTAGTAGAGCATTGTTGTTTGACATAAGATGTTTATTTTGTGTTATCCGGTCGAATATTCTAAGCCTTAGATTTTGACATGAACTATTTGCAGCATATATCGTCATTACAGTCTAAATACCTTGTCTTTGCAACCATTATTCTCTGTCCTTCGCAGTTGCCTTCATTTCTTTGCAGTTTCCATACTTTATTAATTTGGCCAGGTTTTCGAAAAGTTTGCCTCTTCCATTTTTCCAAGGATGTGCCATTCAAGTATGTTGTCAAAAAATGATTATATCTTGAAGTATGTCCAACAAATTTTCCCTTTTTCAATGTCGTTCAGTAAACATATTTCTTCCCTCACCTCGCATACTTTTAGTTGACTTTCTATCAGTGTACATTGTCTTTTTCATCTTTTGCCATGTCCACACTTCAAAACCTTGTATTCTATTCATGTCTCAGCTTCTCACCCTACAACACCCCATACGTGTAACTTGAAACTCTTCCTCGGGTTCAAGTTAAAAAAAAAAAAACAGTGAGATAAGTATTTTGTCTTTCGATTGCTCAGTTTGCCATCGCGATCCTCCTGCTCGGTTCTTTGCTATATTTACCATCATCCGTGATAGTGTGTAAACTTATGGTATTAAAAAACAACAAATTAAAATTATTTTCCTAGCATGTAACTTGAAGTGATATTGATGGTTATATGAATATACTGCTTACATTCATTGATCATGTTTTTTTTTTTTTTTTTTTTTTTTTTTTGTATTCAAGTATTTTAATTAACTTAAATTATAATTAAGAAGTATTTTATTGTAAATATTCATTGCCATTTCACGAACAGATACTGTTAGATCTGCAAGTGAGGTTTCTAGATAGATTATTTTGGTATGTTGAATTTTTCTGTAGAGACGTTAGACTGGTTCTTCCTGCGGGTTCTGACTGCTGATATTCGTTATTTTCTTATCTAGTATTAAATCTAATTTGTCCGAATAAAAATTTATAAAAGACAGGTTTTATCAAGTACTTAACTTAGCAGTAATAAAACTACTGTGTATATAGACAGCCATGAAAATTATCAGTACTTGCATGAACATATTTTAAGATTAAAGACTCCTGTTAATTTATTAGTGACTTTCAAGTACAGGTGAGCTATATCAAACGATATTTATGCTAATTTTCAACTTCTTTTCCATGTATTTTTTTTAATATGTTCTTGGTTTTAATTACTTGATAACTTAAAACTCTAATTTGTTTTTACCTGCTCAGGTAGGCTTGGATTGTTTGTCAAGATTATTGTCATTATTGTCTTCATAAAATAGTTGTATCAATTTTGTTCCATAGAGGGCATCCCTGATGTGTATTATTTTGGACCATGTGGAAAATACAATGCTTTAGTTATGGAACTGCTCGGTCCAAGTCTTGAAGACCTTTTCGACATGTGTGATCGGAAATTCTCTTTAAAGACTGTATTAATGATTGCAATTCAACTGGTAAGGAATAATGTAAAAGCAACAGTACAATTAAATTGTAAGCTTTTCTAATTTTAGTTACACCGAATTGAGTATGTACACGGACGTCATTTGATCTATAGGGATGTTAAACCGGAAAATTTTCTAATCGGACGGAGTAGTACAAAACGAGAGAAAATTATTCACATTATTGGTAACTATTTTATTTCAATTGGATTATTGTCTTTCTAATATTCTCATTTTACAGATTTCGGTCTAGCTAAGGAATATATAGAATTAGAAACTAACAAGCACATTCCATATAGAGAACATAAGTCACTCACTGGTACTGCTCGCTACATGTCAATAAATACACATTTGGGCAAGGAACAGTCACGCAGAGATGACCTAGAAGCCCTGGGTCACATGTTTATGTATTTCTTACGTGGTTCACTACCCTGGCAGGGACTTAAAGCAGATACGTTAAAGGAGCGTTACCAAAAGATAGGGGACACCAAGAGAGCGACTAACATTGATGTACTTTGTGAAGGTCATCCTGACGAGATGGCCACCTACCTCCGTTATGTTCGTAGGTTAGACTTTTTTGAAACACCTGATTATGAATACTTGAGAGGCCTTTTCACTAATTTATTTAACCGTAAAGGATATGTAGACGATGGCGAATTCGACTGGACTGGTAAAACGATGGTATGTCTTTGTTATTTTCAATGAGTTACAATAAACCACTTGTTTTACATTTTTATTACTTGACTTAGCCTCCAGACTTGTATTTTCTGCAACAAGTGAGACATGCTCCTGCTTCAAATGTTATCAAAACCAAATCTGCAAAGGTAACAGCCAAAACCACTTGGAAGTATTTTGTTGCTTTTATTATTGATTTTATAAGTTTCTCTGGAGTTTCCTAGTAGGCAAGTGCAATTTGCAAAACATAAAAAAAGTATTTTTTTGTGTAATATATAAAAGTCTGTTTTAGTGTTTTTGCTGCTTCTGGATAAGCTAGCGCTTAATTGAACCTGTACATGTATCACAACATTTTGAAGGTGTTTTATATTTAGAAACATTCAAACTTAAAATAATTTGCTGTTTATTGGAATAAGTGGCCAACGAAATCATTTTACCTTTACTTATTTCAATTTTTTTAATGTTGGAGTAACACACTAAGTAGAATTATTATGCTTATAAAAAGGTGGCTAATAGTTTTCTAGAACCCCTTATTATATACATTACATATTTTGATATTATCAAGGAGTCTTACTTGTTGCTTACTGCTTGATGTTGATAAAGTATCATATATATATATATATATATATATATATATATATATATATATATATATATATATATATATATATATAAGCCTATGTTTTAGTATTTGTGGATGAAATATGTACAAATTTTAATTCTTTTTTAATATTTTACTAAATTTTATATTTATCAACTGAAAACTTCAATAAATCTGCACAAAAATAACTGATTTATTTGATATCAGTTCATTTATCCATTTGTCTACTTGTCTTTCTATTAATCTTAAATAGTCTACATTATGAGCTGTACAACGGAGTCACCATCTCGGTGCGTAAGCAGGTAGTATGTTGTCACTGCAGCTCTAATAAAAACAAAATGTTATAAACAGAGGCTTGTACCACCAACCATTTTGTGAATCTTCGGCCCTGGTACTTGCTTCTCTATTGCATGGACAATGTATGTAAAGCTGTCTAGATGCATTTTGACCATAATTAGAAATGCATACTGGTTCTGCTCTTATTAGAGCTCATAGTATGCTATAATAATCACAGTCAGAATACACCTTAGTAGTTCGGCTAAGGCAGCCAGTCTCAGAAAACATTGTGAACTGTACAACAGAGTCGCCCCCTCATTGCGTAACCAGGTAGTATGTTGTCACGCAGCTGTAATAAACACAAAATGTTATAAATAGAGACTGTGTACAACCAACTAAATGAATGCATCTAGCCTTACATACATTGTTCCTGTATTAGCGAAGAAAGTACCAGCGTTTACGATTAACAAAACTGTTGGTTGGTTGTACACCATTTCTATTTATAACATTTTGTGTTTATTAGAACTGCTGTGACAACATACAACCTGGTTACGCACCGAGATGGCAACTCTGTCTTACAGCTCACAATGTTTACTGAGGCTGGCTACTTTAGCCAAATTACTTTAGGTGTATTCTGACTTTGATTAGTATATCACACAGATGAGTTCTAATGAGAGCGAAACCGGTATGTGTTTCTAATTATGGTCAGAATGCATCTAGCCTTACATTAAATAGTCTATTTTTCTAAAGAATATAAATCCCTTGGATCGATTACAAATAGGCTAGTAATCACTGCCTATTAGAATGGATAAAAGACCGAGGTTGGACACTGTGGTTGGAAACTGAAACAAAAAGCAGAATCACCCCCCAAAAACACAAAATAATGACAGAGAGTGTTGCAAGAGCTACTGTTGAAAACAACTTCACTGTCGAAGTACGTATCGAGAGCATAACTGTATGTATTTTGTGTTTTGGGGTGATTCTGCTTTTTGTTTTGTTTTAGAATGGGGTTGAAATTTCTTTTTTAACTTTGCTAGTACTATGTCCTCAGTGTATATCTCACATATTTCTTAGGCTGCTGGCAATAAATTTAGAACTGAGCTTTATTATGATATTCTGTCCACTTTAAAAGCCTGGCTGAGTCCCAACTAGAAGACTGCTTCATTGTCTGGAGAGCCACACACAGTGTCTGGTTCTGACTTTATCCAAGAGTGCTGCAGTTGATTTAATTGGTGAATGTGATGTTATGGGACATTACTTTTCTCAGCCAAAGTAAAAAGTAGTATATCTCAGTATTTAACCCCCACCCTAATCATTCAAAAACAATAATCTCAATACACCTACATAGTACGTCAATCTCGTGTTCAGTTACTAATACAGAGTGATCGGATTTGATTCCCTCTGTAGGCAGTTTATGTCACTGTGTATTGGGTGTCTCCATTGTACTTTATATGCATTCTCCCCCTCTCACAAGCTGCTTAGAATTTCTGAATGAGGTGTCATTTATAATTGGTTCTGCATAAAAGAAGACACATTATGTACTTATTTACATAGGCATTGCGAAATGCACACGTTTGTGATCTAGAATAAAATTGCATAATTTTTAAGGCTACACCTTGTAGTTTTAAAATAACAATAATAAACACCAGAACATATAGTTTTTCTAGACTATTACTCACAAAATTTAAAAGCATTTTTTTTTTTTAATTAAGCTCTAAAAATGTCCCTATAATAATGTACTAATAGTTTGATATCCTAAGCAAAGTCAACGTTGTAGTAGTCTTGTAGGTGTCAAACCTTTAATGTCATTTTTAATGTGCCCTTTCACACATGTTTTTCTAAATATAAAATTAAAACCTTGAATTTGTTAAAAAAAATTTTTTTACAATATATTAAGTTCACTTCATGATTTCCTTGTTTTAAACAACTTTTGAAGTAACTGTTAATATGTGTAATTTCTCTAATTTTAGAGTACTCCGGTTGGATCCCTTCAGACCACTGCTCATGAAGTGGTAGTATCACCTAATAGAGAAAGACATAATGCTACAAATAAGGTATGTAACTGCCTCAGATGCTGTAACTGCCTTAAGTGTTGTGACTGTTGTAACTGCTGTAACTGCTGTAAATGCTATATGACCTGCTGTGATTCTAAATCCTGGATATCCCGTCTATGCATGTATATTTTTGCTGTTTTGGGTGTATATGGAATATTATTGACAGTTGCGTTCCTTTTAAATTAATATCACAAATGCATTTTTTGTATTTACATGTGTTGTAACAGTTTTTTTAGTCATTATGTTGTTCTTTATTGTATACATTTATGTGCATGTAAATATATTTAAGAACATTATACAACTATCACTGTGATCAAATTACCTTTAGTTGCTGAAAACTTTTACTAAAAAAAGGTTTTAAACATTTTAGTTGTATGATTTTATGACATATTTGTAAAGAATGTTACTTCAGTTTATTTTATATTTTATCAAATAAAAACTAAATCATTTAATTTTTTGCTTCAGTTGGGTACTAACATCATCTCCCTAGTCATTTATTATTACAAAAAAAAATGTAGTGAAGAAAACTGAATTAAAAAAGAAAATATAGTTTGTTTTTAATGAACTTTGCAAGAATTTTATCATGTTGAACTTGATAAACTTTTATTTTTATGTACCTGTGACTTATTAAGTAAAAACCTATTATTGTAAATAAGTTACTACTTTTAATTGTGAAACATGCTCTGTCTAAATGTTACACAAATTGCTTTGCTTGTGGAGTTGATTCTTTTTATCAAATTTCAACAAGCAAATACTCCAGGTCACAGTTATAGTAGACTTGGAACATCGCTTTATATTAAGTCAAGTTAGAAGCAATGGAACCAATTTTCATATCCGTTTTAATTTTATATGCATAGTAAGTAATAACTAAAAAAAAGTTAACAGAATAAATGGAATTATTTTATGAATGCTTTAATTTAATTACATAGCCAATACGTGAGTATTTTCGAGACAAAAATTTCACTATCTCTTAAATGTTGCATATTCAAGAAAGCATAATTTTGTCATACCCTGAGGTGTCAATAATATCTTTAAGCCAACTTAATTTATATTTATATAATTTAGGTCATAAAGTGTATGTAAGAATAACTATATACCAAAATTGACATATTTTATATGCAACTTTTTGTACAAAGGTAGTTGTTGGAAAGTTGATGACCTAACCCAGACATGATGCTTGCGCACCATAATATGCGTTGCTGTCAAACAGAACTGTTCTCTTTTGTGTGAAATACAATAGTATCAGGCAATCTTTTTAATTTATGTGTTTCATAAATACAGAAATGAATGTTGATTTTTTTTAAGATGGCAAAAAAGTAAGATTTTAAGTTTGATAATACGCTTCTCGATTCTGCCTCTTTATTCTTCCTTAATCGAAAATTGGGTTGCTGGCTTTAAAGATGACAGTGTGAGTAGGAGGATGAACCTTCTTGAAACCGGCTAACTTGCTAGATATGATAGAAACAGTATATCATGCAGTGATGTAGGATTTGGTGCTACGATTACTCAAACATGTTCAAAAGTTGAAATGGCAGACTGTTTCTCATGACCCTATGACACCGTTTGGGTGTAACCCTGAAGACTTCTTTGTTTTGTCAAGTCGAACATGGATCCAACATCAAGCAAGGCAGAAAAGTGTTTTATCACTAAGAAAAGTAATAGCAAAATAATAACAATCTTTTCGAGTTCATATGGAATTATTTTTATCGATTATCTAAAAAAAAGGCCATGACTAGAAAGTATACTAATTTACTGCACCCAAATGAAGGAAAATGGGTCACCTCTGCCAAAAAAAAAAAAAAAGAAAAAACTGTTTGATCTGAATGATATGCCAGCACACAAGCCTGCTGCAGTCAACATGACAAAAACTTCCAGAATTTAAATTAGTACCACATGCATTATATTTATCAGATATGACTTTCAGTAAGTTTTACATTTTCCCTTACCTCAAACATTGGTTTGGTGGTAGGTAAAAGATTGTTTTCCAATCCTGAAGTGATAGCAGCTGAAGACAAGTAGTGAGACATTAGATTCATTCTTATACAAAGAAGAAATCGCTGTACAGGAGCTACGCTACAAGAAATGTATTATTAATCTGGGTGAAGACTATATTAAAAAAAACTTTATAATTTAGCTAAAAACATGTGTTTCTTAGTAGGCCACAAAATTTCTACTTTGTAGCTCATCAGTAGAGTAAAAAAGAAATTGACTGGAGCAATAAAACAAGATGCAAAACCGATTACAAATGTAATGTGATATAATTGGTGCTTCTTAGGCTTGGAAAATAATTACAGCTTCGGCAGTTGAGTGTTCTGTTAAATTGTTTCCAGCATTCAGGGTGCCAAGGGAAGATGGGAGTTAGTCTGGTTCCACTTCAAATCGGACTGGAAGTTCTCAAACCATTCCTCATTAGACTTTATAAGGCCAGTCTGGCATAGAATTAAACTCCATCCAGCTAGTCGCTGATTAGGGGAATCTGTATTCCCAAATTGGAATGTGATGATCCCCCAACTCAAATTACTGCGACCTCTCAGCTTAACTTCATTCATTCTTAAGCGATTGGAAAAATACTGGACAGACACACTAGGGGGAAGGAATAATTAAAAGGCTTTTCTACCAGACAATATGTTTAATTTACAACCCTATGCGTTTTGGCCCTTATCGAGCCATCTTCAGGAGTTAAGAGCTAGAATGTAAAAGGTTAGTTGTCTCAAACGTATTGTCTGGTAGAAAAGCCTTTTAATTATTCCTTTAACCATGTCAAACCCAGATGTGTGGATGTTCAGAAATAACATTTCTTAAAGACTAACCCCCTTGATATCCACTGGTATGCCTATCAAACTGGCAAATCTACTAAGTTAGCACTCAACAACCTTGCTGAGAAAATGGCACACACTGTGGGTAACGGAGGTAGCAGGTCACGACCTTGAAGGAGCATTCAGCAATGCAGTACCCAACTCCCTGTTTAGAGTTGCTAAAAATCTTC
This sequence comes from Tillus elongatus, assembly GCA_964006375.1. Classification (NCBI taxonomy): domain Eukaryota; kingdom Metazoa; phylum Arthropoda; class Insecta; order Coleoptera; family Cleridae; genus Tillus; species Tillus elongatus. The sequence goes on from OZ023269.1 coordinate 52,086,892, forward strand.
CAGAGTTAAACAGGCAATAGCTAAGGACTCTACTCAGTCTGTATACAGGACATTGCCACCTGCGTCACCACCTGCACAGAATTGGGCATGGACAAAAACCTAGTGCCGGCTGTGTATAGAGGATACAGACAGAACCAGGTACCTGCTCTTTGGCAAGACCCAACTTGCACCAGAAGATCTGGATCAACTTCCGCCCTCAACAATTGTCGACTTCTGCAAGAGGCTGGTATTGATTGGTGAAATATAAGATAATTAGGCATGAGCCACGATAGATTTTAAGATCGCAGTGAAGGAACTGAAATGACACACTCACAGGATAACCTAACCTAGAGTCGACTTTTTAGTTTCTTCAAGTGGTTGATATGTCTTAAAAATCCATATATATATATATATATATATATATATATATATATATATATATATATATATATATATATATATATATATATCAGCAGATTTACATCAGGGTTCGAATGACCCAGTATCCAGAGCATCGACACCTCATTGCAGCTGCCTAGTTCGTTGAGAGCAGAGCAACTCCGTACCGTTTTTGAAGTCGGTAGGAACCAAGTGCCTTTATTGCAGCTTGGCTATCTGAATATGTTTATCAATTTGTGTGTACAATGGTTTTATATAATTTCCTTTCACACATCCCGATGGCATACACTTCTGCCTCGTGTATGGTTGCATACTTTCCAAGGCTAGATGATATTCTTGCGTCGGTGTTGCTCCCATATGTGTCAGCTTCTGCTTACCAATCAGTTCTGGAGCCGTCAGAGTACCAGCAGAGATCTTCCCTCAATTGGGTCATTTGGTTTTGTTCTAAGTCCTCCCTTTCTGGAGGGAGAGTCTTGAAAGACAGATCTCTACTGATCTTAGTAGGCATCAGGTCTGAGACCATTCCCAAAACCTCATGACTCTCAATGTCGTCGAGGAGTCTGGTCCTTCCCAAAGTGATTACCTTCGGCATGTTGTCAGCCGTTTGTTTTAATCAGTATATGGTCCTTCTAGCCTCCCTCTCCAGCCAAATGTTAATAGGTAGAATGTTTAGGACTTCTAGAGCGGCTGTGTTCGCAGACATCTGCTGCGTCCGGCACCAATCATTCACTACGTTTAGTGTCTTGAAGAGTATTTGAAAGTTCCTCTTCAGATTTGCCTCTAATCATCATGATAAGATTATCCGCATACACCTGGACCTCAAGCTCCCACAGTTCCACGATAGCCAGCAGATCGTCCACAAAGAGGAAGAGAAAGCAGAGAATAATACTCCTCCCTGTGGGCACCCCCTGGCAGACTTCAAGCTGACCGCCTCTCCATGCAGCAAGGTAATAATGGTCCTATTGTGTAGCATGCTACCGATCCAGCCCCAAATGGCAGGTTCACCCCTCTAGCGACAGCAGTTTCATAGAGGGAGTTAGGTACTGCATTGTTAAATGCTCCTTCAATGTCGAGAAAGCAGCCACCGCCACCTCCCTGTTATCCAGGGAGTCTGTGATTTTCTCAGCAAGGTTATTGAGTGCAGTAACTCAGTAGATTTGCCAGTTTGGTAAGCATACTGGTGGGTATTGAGAGGGTTATTGTTTAAGATATTCCCCCTAATGTGTCCGTCCAGTATTTTTTCCAATCCCTTTGTGGGAATGTAGTAACACTGAGAGGTCTCAGCGATTTGGGTAGGAGGTCATTATGTCCCAATTTGGTAATATATTTGCCCCTAGTCACCGTCCAACTGGATGGAATATAATTCAAAGCCAGACTGGCCCTATACAGCCTGATGAGGAATGGGAGGAGTGCTTCCAGTCCATTTTGTAGCAGAACCAGAATCACCCCATCCTCCCCTGGCGCCTTCACTTTGAGGGCGTTTATATCGACCCCTGGCCGGCGGAATTTCTCCACTACTCAGGATCAGACGATCTGGGAAATGTGTATGTGTTAAGAGCTCTAATGTTTCTTTCCATGATTCTGTAAAGGAGCCATCTGGTAGTTTCATCGATCCCAGTTTCTAGGCGCAGTCACGGGAGAGAATCCTGGCGCTCCTGGATAAATTGGCAATACCCCCGCAGAACCTTTACCAGGACTCCCTCTTTGTGTGCCATATCTCCATGTTGTAATAGGTTAGATCAGATTTGTATTGTTCCCAGTTGCCTGTAGTCTTAGCATGATTGAAGAGACGTCGCACTTCTCTTCGTAGTTTTTCGAAGTTTTTGTTTCACCAAGTAGACCCTCGACTGTCTCTTTTTGTCTTTAGTGAACAGTTTTCGTGATACGCTGAGATAATTTCAACCCTTAATTGTTCAGCTGCAATTTTTACTTCGTCACAATCCCTACTGTGGGGATAGCGGACTCAGGTCGGAATATGAGGGATTGCTTATAGACCGACGGCTTTACGCCCCGTCCGAAGGCTGGAATGTGCAGACATTCAACTCGCTCAAATACAATGCCACAACCTCGGTTGATGTAAATGTTGCAGTTTTTACTGAAAAAGTGAAAGGAGAACCCTGGGATTGAACCCAGTACCCTGCAGTTCAGAGGCACGTGTTCTTACCACTGAACCACGAAGGCTCTCACCTCTATTATCTTACCAGAAGTGTTACCCAGCCCTTTGGTTCGATCCAAGTGGGCCGTCCAGGGCTGTTGAAGAAGAGCAATGTCTATCTACTCCTATTTTAATTTCATGCTAAGGAGATATGTTGCAGCCCTAGCCTGTTGCAGATTCACATGAATGCACCTAATTGTGGTGGACATGGGTTGATAATGGGGATAAGGGTTAAAAGGAGAAATGTGTTTAAGTGGAGGGAGAAGTTAGGTTAAGGATTTGGGTTAGGGTGCTGGGCCCTCCTCCTTTTCAGAAGCTCAATTCTCAAGCTTTCTAAAGGAGGGCCTACCTTTGGTAGTCACATAAGAAGGAGGATTTCCCTCTAGAGGTTCTAGTGGCAGGATGTATCCTGCCACCTCCTCTAGTGAGGCCAGTTCTGCTGGTGGATTTATTTCCCCAGATGTGCCACTTCCTAAGGGTATAGTGGGAGGGACTGCTCCTCCTCCACTCTTGAAAAGGCCTGTTCCAATCGCAGTAGGCTGCCTCGCAGTGGTGGTAGTAGTAGCTGTGGGTTTAATACTCAGCCTCAGAGCACCTTACCCTTGGTCGGAATAAAACCTGCCCAAAGCCCAGGGTATGGTCTGAAGCCAATTCCCTTCAACCTATCCATGGACATTTCGCCGACTGAAAATGTCCAAGTTTGTCCCGATAGTAGCGCATCACTCAGTGTAGAACAGTTCAGGCCATCATTCATCTTGCCAAGTCTGGTGAGCACCATCTCGGGCGTCAGCGAAGAATTAACACCATCCGGGATTTACGTCACACAGGCGTAGGGCTTGGGAAGGTCTTGTCCTCGCACAAGCTTTAGGCAAGCCCATTCCCATGGCTGTAGCTCTTCAACTGCCTGCTCCAGCCAAAGCAAGCTATCCTCGTTGGCACAAGTGATGAGGAGTCAGCCAGAATGATTTGCACAGCTCTGGGACCCTATCTTTGACACTTTTTCTGGTGTGCTATCTACAGCTTTCAGAAAATTATACTCACTAAAAGATTTTGTTGCCACAAAATGTATAATTTTAAAGAAAATGTGTGGCGAAAAATAGAAAATTACTGTTTTAAAAGTAATATTGGTATGGTGGAGAGTGTGAATAAATATATGTTTATAAATAAAGCAAATTATTATTTGGTGCATTGATATTTTATAAATAAAGTAAATTATTATTTGACACATTGAAATTTAAAGACTATCCGATTTGTAAAGGCAAGTGTCATAACATGATTTAAAGAAATATTAAGTAAAATATGTCTGGATATACTCACAAGTCATATGACTTATTTGTATACAGCATGTTTTATAATTTTGATCAATAAAGCAACCAATAATACTACAAATTGCGATATTGAGGAGATACTAAATTTAAATGAAACTTAATTTTTTTAAGACCGCGAACGAGGTTCGTTAGCCAGCCCGATCGGACCAGTTTTTCTATAAAAAAAATTGTTTCTGGAAAAAAAATTGTATCTCTAAAAATAGCAAATTTATTTTGATGAAATTATGTAGGTATGGTGCCCCGGTAAAGTCCTTACTATATGTCAAAATTCAACTTTCTAGGTTTATAGCAAATTGAGTTATTCAAATTTGAAACATTTAATAAAAATTTCCTACCATAACGCACTTGCTTCTCCGTCAAGCGGTGCTTCTTGGAAGTGGGTAGGTTTCCCCAGAAGAGTTTTCTATTTGATGTCATTATCGATGTGAGGTTAGTATTTTAGTTGTTTTGCCTTTGTGAAAAGGTTTGGCATTCAGGAAATTTAGCGTAATATCAGGCTGGTCGAAGCATTCTCTGTAGACTAGTGAATTATTCCCCCTTTCTGCTCGAATATACACAATGTTATTCAAGTTAGGCGTAATTGTGCTCCTAGGTATTTTATATTTTGAACTGTGATCAGGACAGGTGGTTTTTTTTTGTTTGTTTTTTTTTAGCATTGCCGACGCCCAGGCTAATCGGAACAAGTGGCTCCCATGAACCTCCCGTATCACCACGGAACTGTCGTCATCTCTGACATAACATCATGGTGGAGGGCTGTCTTTTCTTCTAATCTTGTTTGTTTTCCTACATCTCCCTTCCCTCATTATTTGAGGATTAGGAGTTCGGCAGTTGCTCTCCCTGTTCATTTGTTCATCCGCTCGGATTTTGCTCGGCTTGGCTCCCGGCTTGCTGTAGTCTTTCGCATTCTTCAGCTTTTTTTCTCGGCAGTAATTTCCTGACAAAATAGCAGACACTACTCCATCTGCCCTCACTACTTATCATTATTTGGACACGTTCTCTATTAATTCTCGAACCCAGTTCCGGTTCCAACTCGTGTCTCCACTGAATCCATCTATCGCACAGTAGGACTGTATGCTCTGCCGTATCGGTGGCACCACAGTACAGGCATAAGTCGTCTTCTGTTATTTTCATTCTCTTTGTATACTGCCCGAAGCTGCCATGGCCCGTCAGGAACTGAGTGATAAAAAAGTCTAACTTTTGATGACCACGTCTCACCCAGGAGATGATGTCCGGAATAAGTGACTTAGTCCATTCTGCAGTACCTACATGTCCTTCCCATATATCTTGCCAATTGTTTTAGAGTATTTCTCTTTGCCTATTCTTTACTGCTGCTGTGCTGGAATCGTCTGTATAATATAGTCGCTGTCTCTCCTCGACAAGGAGCGTAATTGGTGGTATTCCCGTGACAACCTGTATGGCTGCAGTGGACACAGTTCTGTACCCACTGGCAATTCTTAACAGGGCCTTCCTTTGTGTACCCAAAAGCATATCTCGGTATCTCTTTATGTTGATGGCTTGATACTATACCGGTGCACCATACAAAAGTATGGACTGGATCACTCTACACAGTAGTACCCTTTTAGGGCTACTAGGCCCTCCTATATTCTGTAGTATCCTCGTCAACTCAGCCATCCTCTTTCGGGCTTTATTAACAGAGCACTTTATGTGTTCACTGAATTTCAATTTATTGTTTATGTGTATACCTAAGTATCTAATTTTCCTAGCTGGTTGTATCTCAGCACCTAAAATCTCAAACTTAGCATGGTTACATTTGTGGAGTCTTTTCATAATAACTGCCTCAGTTTTGTGTGCGGCCAGTACTAAATCATTTCTATCCATCCATGTGCTAATTCTCGCTAATGATTTATTAACTCTAAATTGGAGTTCACGTTGATCGCATGCTTCTACCAGAATTGCCAGGTCATCAGCATATGCTACACTGACTGCCCCTTCAGTTAAAGGTAATCTTAACACTCGACCATATAAGATGTTCCAGAGGAGAGGGCCCAACACCGATCCCTGCGGGCCACCTGCAGTGACTTTATTTCCTTACACTTCGACAATCTGATTAGTTGTCGAGAAAAGTAACTCTCCACAACGTTTATCAGGTATTGCGAGATATCTCTGTTGTATAGCACTTCTACTATTTTGCTCCAAGTAGCCGAGTTAAAGGCATTCTTTACGTCCGTCGTTACCACTGCGAAACATTTGTTTTTTGGTATATTTTGCGGTATCTACTACTTTAGTGATAGCTTGTATTGTAGAGCGGCCTTTTCTAAATTCAAACTGGCGGTCTGACAGTTCTTTCTGTTCAATCTCTTTCTCAATCCTGTTCTTGATTAGCCTTTCGAATAACTTCCCGACTACTGAGCATACAGAGAGGCCTAAAAGCCCGATGGGGAATCAGTCGCACCACCCTTCCATAGCAAGGACACTAGCTACCTTCTATTCTTCAGGAAACCTTTGTTCTTTCATTAGATTATTTAATACATTGAGGAAGATCTGTGGTATAGTCTTCACTGCTGTTATTACTGCTTCCGGCGGTATAAGAGTTGGTCCTGTGGCTTTTCTTGGTTTGAATTGATCAACATCTGTGAGGAGTTCGTCCATAGAAAAAAGTGGGACACCATCTTGTATCACCTCTCCCCTGATCCATTCATCGTCCTTTCTAGGGAAAAGCTGTTCTATCATGTCCAGCTTCCTTTCCAGGGAGAGCTTGTAAGGCAGTCTTTGACATCCAAGGTGCTTGACGGCTATTTTATAGCCGGATCCCCACACATCACCCTCCAGTTCGTCACATAATCTCTTACAGTGCTCCCTTTTCGAAAGCGCAATACATTTCTTTAGTTCTTTACATGATATTTTGTACTGGTTCTGAAAGTTTATTCTTTCTTCGTTGCTGATGGTATTTCTGGCATTTGCTCTTGTAATGGTTCTTCTTAGTTGCAGGCTTACCTTGCATTGATGTTTGATGTCTAGTGTCCACCAGTATGGTATTTTTCTTTGTGCTGCACGTAGGATGGTGGTATTTTCTTTTGTTGCTTCTTCCAGCACTGCCAGCAGACCTTCTAGGCTCTCGACTTCCATATATCTTCCCTTTCTTTGGACACTTTCTGCAAACTTTTCATTATCAAAGAGTCTTCCGATACATTGTTACTTATTTCCAACCGTCTTCGACCAGTCCACCTCGAACATGATATGGTTATGGAATGTCAAGTACTCCCTGGTAAGCACTTCCCATCTTTTGATATTCTTTGCGATGGTCGTACTTCCAGTAACGTCTATAAATGATCGACTGGCCCCTTGTTCAAACGTCGGGGTTGCACCTGTATTGTTAATAACTAGGTCTAGCTCTGCTGCCCACTCAGCTACATAGTCACCTCTATTATCTGTAAACGGAGATCCCCATAGGACTGACTTTGCATGAAGGTCACCTGCAAAGATTGCTTCTTCTTTACTGTTCCGAATTTGTGTTATAATACCGTGTATATAATCCTTGAAGGCTATGAGAGGGATATTTGGTGAAATATAATAACAATACAGCTGCCATTTGCAGAATGTGAGCTTTACATACCCAGCACCTTTTTTCACATTTGTGATCTCTATATTTTTATTTAAAAATTGTATCGCGACATTCATTTTACTATCTGATATATAACTTTGGCTTTTCACACGCTTGTTAGGCTCACTTATAATAATCAGGTCAACTTGTTTTTCACATGCCACCGCATAGGCTATATCGTGGGAAGCTCGTGATCCCCCTAAGTTTGTCTGCAATATTTTCATACTTGAGCCTTTCTCTTACCCTCTTCTTTTCTTCTGCGAATATTTACCTTATCTTTGATAAGTTGTCTGAAATTAGGACATTTGGTAGAATCCGCCGGATGTCCTTTATTCTTGCACGTTGTACAGTATACATTTTCCTCCTCACATTCCTTCACTTTATGTCCTTCTCCTCCACACTTCATACATATGTGACTTTTATCCGAACCAGTGCACTCTAACGTTCTGTGTCCGAACTCCAGGCATTTATAACATCTTAAGATGTTGATCCTATATCTTAAGCGACAGTATACCCACCCAAATCTTTAACCTGCCTTTTTTCACCAGCTTCGTAGCTACGTATTTTCTAAGCTTTACTGTGGCGTTTTGGTTTCCGCTTTGATTTGGTCTCAAAGATAGTATTGCCACTTGCTCTTCAGTCGCATTTTTGCAGTTCTTTCTAATCTCTTTCTTCAATTCTTCCTCATTGATGTCAGCATCAATATCTGTTATATGTAATGTTGCGTCGCTGGTTTTTATAATTACTCCAGTGCCCTTTGTTTTGCTTTTAATCATCTCTCTCATTGCTTTAGCCTTTTCTTTACCACCTGTCACCTCCAGCAGTAGGTCCCCTCTTGCTGTTTTCCCCAGCGACCTAATACTGTCCCCAACCTCGGATACATCTATATTGCTTGTGGCGGTGGTTCCGACCGCAGTGTTTCCGTCAACACTACTCTATGTTTCTGCATAAATACTCTTGACAGTTAAACGTTGCGTTACGTTATGCGACAGCCAGCTGTCAAGAACTACGGCATATAAGAGACACCAGGCGATCTCTCTCTCTCTCTCCTAGCTACCAACTGCTACAGTGAACACACGTCCTCCACGCTTGGTCAGTTATCTGTTATGTACTCATGTACTGTTGTAATTGTTTTATAGTTAAATGTATCATATAGTTTATTCAGTTAGTGAAATAATAAAGTATATTAAATGTTTACGTATGGATTTAATATCAACAAGTGCAACTAACTTCCATATTGGTGACCCCGTGCCGCAAGCCGAAGATGCCGAGCCTGATGTTCCAGCCGACATCGCCTAACTTCCACGCACGTGCTCATGCCCACAGAAAACTAATATCTAAACAGGTCAGTCCTTTCTAATTTAAAAATTATCTGATTTTTTTCACAATGGTCGAAGATTCTTCAAGCAGCAATATCATGGCAAGGGTTGCAATAAAATTACCTCCTATATGGAGACGTAACGTGAAAATCTGGCAGATGCAGGTTGACGCCCAGTTCGATATATCGCAGATCAGTTCTGAAAAGACAAAATTCAGTCATGTACTCGCTATACTCGATCCTGATGTCGCAGAGTCAATTTCAGATTTTTTAACGCAACCATTATCATCAACCCCCTATTCAGATCTAATGAAACGTCTTTTATTAGAATTTGAAGAGTCCAAAAGTCGCAAAATAAATAAACTTTTAACAGAATTAGAATTAGGCGACAGAAAACCATCGCAACTTTTACGCAAAATGAAGTTTTTAGCCGGTAGTCAGATTGGAGAGGATTTCCTTAAAATTTTATTACTACAACGTTTACCAGTCAACGTTCGTTCAATTTTGGCTTCGAGCAACGATTCTCTAGAAAATTTGTCAGTTATAGCAGACAAAATCGTGGAATATTCCGGAGATAAATACGTGGCTGAAATTCAGTCACGAGAGCCCGACAAGCTAGCCAAGTTAGAAGCGCAATTAGAGAAGCTAACAGCACCAGTCAACGAATTGCGAACACGTTCCTGATCTACCTCCTGAAAAAGACCCAAGCTTTCTCGAAATTCCATAAACACAAATTCCTCAACCTCCACGTGTTGGTATCATGAACGATTTGGCAACAAGGCCAAACGTTGCATCCAACCTTGCAATTTTAAAGCAAAACATGTGTCGGAAAACTAATAAGGCACTCCCTCCACGCGGCAGGAGACGAGAGCCACCTAACACGCCGCCTTTTTTTTTTTTGATAGACGCTCCAATATGAAATTTCTAATCGACTCTGGAGCGGATATTTCAGTTATTCCACCCACTCACGACCAACGGAAATTTCAATCGAAACATACCTTGTATGCTGCAAACGGGCCCCTATTCATACCTATGGCGAACAACTATTAGATTTGGATCTAGGTATACGCCGTAGGTTCTGCTGGCCCTTCACACCTGCCGATATCAAGCAACCAATTATAGGCACTGATTTTCTAGTAGAGTTTGCTTTACTTGTGGATATGAAACATGGACGTTTAATCGATACAAAGACAAACCTCTCTAAGACCGGTGCTAACCCACCACCAGGAATTAATTCTAAAATTCATCTTGTAGACCCGACACACCAGTACTTCAAATTGCTATAACAATTTCCTGACCTTTTTAAGGAAACTTCTTCTAGCAGCCTTCCAGAGGTTGAGTTCTTCCATACTATAAGTACGGAAGGACCACCTGTCACTCCAAAAGCTAGAAGATTGCCCCCGGAAAAGCTAGCTCAGGCAAAGCTAGAATTCCAGCACATGATAAACTTGGGAATTTGTAGACCCTCCAAAAGTCCATGGTCAAGCCCCCTCCACATGGTGCAAAAAAAGGATGGCTCATGGAGACCATGTGGGGATTACTGAGCACTAAACGCTAAAACAATCCCAGACAAATATCCCATTCCAAATTTGCAGGATTTTAATGCCCAGTTAGAAGGCAAACGTATTTTTTCAAAATTAGATATCATTCGTGCTTTCCATCACATCCTAGTAGCACCTCAAGATATTCCCAAAACAGCAGTCATAACTCCATTTGGGTGATTCGAATTTGTTAAAACCCCATTTGGCCTTCGTAATTCAGCACAAACATTTCAAAGATATTTACATTCAATTTTAAGACATCTTGACTTTGCCTACTCCTATCTTGACGATATTCTCGTTGCATCAGCCTCTGAAAAAGAACATCAAGAATATCTAGCAAAACTTTTTCAGACACTTCAAGACAACGGCATCCGTATCAATTCATCTAAATGTGAATTCGGAGTGTCCGAAATTTCATTTTTAGGTTTTCGTGTAAATAAATCTGGATTATTTCCACTTCCTGAACGCATCAAAGCTATTACCGACCTATCTCTTCCTGATACCATTGACAAACTCAGAAGATTTCTAGGTCTCATAAATTTCTACCGTCGTTCTCTTCCACGTGCTGCGGAAATTCAGCAACCACTATTCGACCTCTGCCAGAATCCCAAAAAAACGCGACAAACGTAAAATCGAGTGGACTCCTCAGACTCGAGTAGCATTTGAACGTTTGAAAGAGCCACTAAAAAACGCTACACTAATAGCTCTTCCGTCTTCTTCACTACCACTGATTCTCCATGTCGATGCTTCTGATTATGCCGTAGGTGCTTCCCTCCAACAACTACGTGATCAAACACTAGAACCCCTAGGTTTCTACTCTAAAAAGCTTACTTCAGCCCAAAAATCTTACAGCACCTATGATCGCGAACTTCTAGCCGCTTATCAGGCAGTTAAATACTTTAGATATACCCTAGAAGGTCGCCATTTCACCATTTATAAGGACCACAAACCTTTGACATACGCTTTTGAACAACGCATCGATAAAGCATCTCCAAGGCAACTACGACATTTAGACTTCCTAGGTCAATTTACCACAGACATTCGCTACATACCAGGTCCTACAAACATTCCCGCAGACTATTGTTCTCGCATTGAAACAATTTCACTTTCTTCCACTGTGTCACTCCAAGAAATTGCGCAAGCTCAGTCATCTTGTGAGGAACTCAAACACCTTCTGCAGTCTAAATCTTCCTCATACAAATTTCAAAACATGCCTCTTGACAACGGATTGAATCTTATTTGCGATTCTTCTTGAAAGAAACTTCGGCCATTCATTCCGCTCAAATTTCGCCGAAAGATTTTCGATTCTATCCACAATTTATCTCACCCAGGCATATCAGCTTCAGTCGATCTGGTCCAGGATAGATTTTGTTGGCCTAAATTGAAACGTGATGTATCTCTTTGGTCTAAAACTTGCATTCCCTGCCAGAAAGTCAAGATATGGAGACACACTTCCAGTGCCATTGGACAATACACCCCAGCCATGAGAAGATTCTCGCATATAAATGTTGACATTGTGGGACCATTACCACCATCACAAGGTCAACGCTATCTGTTAACAATAATAGACAGATTTTCTCGATGGCCCGAAGCAATTCCATTGTCAGATATTAGAGCAGAAAGAGTAGCGAACACTATTTTATCATGCTGGATCTCTCGTTTCGGTGTTCTGCAATACATCACCACAGACAGAGGTAAACAATTCGATTGCCACCTTTTCACACACCTCACTAAAACACTAGGTGCAGACCACATCAAGACCACAGCTTACCACCCAGCAGCAAATGGTGTAATCGAGAGATGGCATAGAGTTCTGAAACAGGCCTTGAAAGCTCATATGGACGAAAACTTGGTCGCTAAATTGCCAATTGTGTTACTAGGACTCAGATCGTACATAATTCCAGAATATCGCTCAACACCCGCTGAAATAGTCTATGGAGAATCAATCAAACTTCCCACCGACTTTTTCAACAGCACACAAGCTCATGATGTTCCACCACTTATATCTCAGCTGAAAGAAGACATAAGGAAACTTCGACCAGTACCTTTTAAACATCATACTGCAAAAAAGGTATTTGTCCATCCTAAGCTTATGGAAGCTCCTTCTGTTTTTGTTCGCATTGATATTCCGCGAAAAACCCTCGAACCAGTTTATGACGGCCCCTTTGAAGTGTTATCCCGAACTGACAAAGTCTTCAAAATCAAGAAATCACACGGAGAAGAGACAATTTCTGTTGACCGTCTTAAACCCGCATTCATTCTTTGTGATAACGAACAAACAACTTTCCAGCCTCAGAGACATCCTAGTGAAACTGAAAGTGACAGTGAAAGTCCAACACCTAGTGAAACTGAAAGTGACAGTGAAAGTCCAACACCTAGTGAAACTGAAAGTGACAGTGAAGTTCCCGTTCCCGTTCAAACTACACGCCATGGACGTAGAGTTCGATTTCCACGAAGATACTTGAACTAATAGCGTTGCCACTGAGAGGGGAGTATGTGGCGGTGGTTCCGACCGCAGTGTTTCCGTCAACACTACTCTATGTTTCTGCATAAATACTCTTGACAGTTACACGTTGCGTTACGTTATGCGACAGCCAGCTGTCAAGAACTGCGGCATATAAGAGACACCAGGCGATCTCTCTCTCTCTCCTCGCTACCAACCGCTACAGTGAACACACGTACTCCACGCTCGGTCAGTTATCTGTTATGTACTCATGTAATTGTTTTATAGTTAAATGTATCATATAGTTTATTCAGTTAGTGAAATAATAAAGTATATTAAATGTTTACGTATGGATTTAATATCAACAAGTGCAATTAACTTCCATATTGCTCTTCATCGATTTCAGTAGGTCTGCATAAGTCTTACCCTTGTACTTAACAATAATCTTATCGGTTACAGGGGCCCTTAGTTTCGTTATCCTTTCCTTACCATCTATCTTGAGCTTTTCTAGTTTTTCTCTTCTGGGTTTTATAACTGTAACCTCACAACCCGCCTTTCGGAACACTCTTTCTAAACATTTCCTTAGGTAATCATAATTATGATTCCCTATTGCCACAACTTTTATTTTTTCAGATTTCAATTTCTGCATTTTGGTTTATAAACTATTTATTATGTTATACAGTGTGGGTACATTGTTGATCCCATTTTTGTCTGTTTTGTAAGGAAGGACATATAGGGTGTTTAATTTCTTTCCTCTTTAGCCCTTACTCGATATTGTCTCCTTATTATTTTGGATATATTCCACCTGACCTTCGGCTAGTCCTTCTATTAGTAGTTTGATTGCCGGGTACAGCAACACAACATCTTGAAATGATTTATCGTTGGTTTCCAGATTCGGTTCCAGTATCACAACTAGATCTCCTCCTAATCTGCCTCTTCTTTAGTAACTTTATACGTTTCTTCTGGCCAAAACTTATCTATTACCTTAGACAAACCTTCAAAATATGTTTCTTGCTCTAGCATCCTACTTATCTGTTAATTATCTTCTAGCCTTCTGCGTCTTTCTTCTTCACATATCGCCTCCATGTCAGCTTGAACATTGATTGATTTTGTCTCTTTAATGGGTATATTGTCCTGCATATCACGTTTTTTTTTTCAGTTTGTTTAATTTTTGGCTGTATCAGCAGTGCACCATATTCTACAAATCTTCTATTGAGAACTTAAACTTGGTCACTCATTGTTCTTATACCTTGTTTTATTTCAGCTTTTGTATTTACATTGCTTTTTATCAGCTTCATCAGCTCCTTCGTCTCTTTTGTTAACTTAGCCAATATTTTTCTATATTCGCTGAGCTCTTCATCATGGGAAGTTTGTTGTCGTCCTCTTTTTAAAGCGGTAACTGAACCTGTTGAGTCAGATCTACGAAACACAGTACGTTCCTTTATATTCCCATTCAGTTCAGTTTTGACGTTTGCCGCCGGAAATATTCCACCAGGCATGATATCATCAACCAAGCTCTCTGACCATTGTCTTGATCTTGGTGGTGATCTTCCTATGGAACCACGCCTCCTAAACAGGTCATCGATGCCCATCCAACTGTACATCGCTCCTTGTTTGCTTGTCTCTGCCGTGCTAAGACTCTTATATTTGCTTGTCAATCGTACGTATTTCCGCTCCTTACAGCCTGCTCGCAGAGTTGCCCCCTCCGTTTCCATAGGGCAGACTGCGGCGGCTCCGTTCAAGGCCCCCGCAGTGTGGGATTCCCGGTTTCCCGGACCCACCCGGAGATAATTTTCCTTCTGCGCTTCACTATCCATCTTTTTTTTTGCCACATGTGTATAGCATGAAAGTTGAAAAGACTCCTAGCCCTCGGATACCCTAATAGCAGTGGTGCCAGAAATAACAAGAGTCGGCCAATAGTTGGAGAAATAGAAGTCTGGCCAAATAGGAAAGATGAAAGAGGAAGGGCCTCAACCAAGGCAAGTTGAAGAAAAGTGAGCAACCCAGCTCAGGTGTGTAGGTGCTCATGTGTATGTGTGTGAGTCTGTTTCTGATTTCGTGTGAAAGTGAACCCCTGTAGTCGCTATCCACGTACTCGCAAGACGGGAGCTCCTGGGGGCATGTCATTATCGATGTGAGATTAGTTAATATTATTTACTTTTTTTTAACAGTGATGCCCTTACTCCCCGGCTTTGTTTTGCCTTTTCGAAAAGGTTTGGCATTCAGGAAATTTAGCGTAATATCAGGCTGGTCGAAGCATTCTCTGTAGACCAGTGAATTATTCCCCCTTTCTGCTCGAATATACACAATGTTATTCAAGTTAGGCCTAATTGTGCTCCTAGATATTTTATATTTTGAACTGTGATCAGGCCAGTTGTAACTTCACCAAATCCATTTCAATGATATTAACATTTTTTGAGGCATCTTTCACAGCAGTAACAAAATCTCTGAAGGCGCTTTGGCCATTTTTTGTAATGATTTATCCACCTAGTGGTGGAAAGAATCAGCTGCCATGATTGTGTGGCCAGATTGTAAGTATTTGATTTCCAATATTTTTAACGCAGTGTTATTACCGTTGACCATGAATACGAAAAAAAGAAAACAGCCACCAGTTTTTATTTTGAGCACTACAGTTATCAAGCCACAAAACTATGTACTCAGTATCTCTTACTGAACACAAAAAGGCATAAAATGTGCTTACTAGGTCTTGCTTTGATCTGCCAGATATGGTTTCGTGCCACAATACTGCAGTTGGACCAAACTTCTTATAACATGCAGGTACAAAACTTTCATTGGAAACTCTCAGCCGTGAATAGAATATAACTTCTTTAAACATTTTGCACTGTGGGTGCATTATTACCTAAAAATACATAATATATGATTGTAGCAATAATAATGATAATGAAGATTTAGAGCATACAAAATTTTTGCAAATCTACTGTGACTGCGAGTTTCCTATCATCTGTATTATGGGAATCTTGTTGATACTCTTCTTGAGCCCTGTTATAATTTTTCTTTGTGCTTTTTCCAGGTCATACATGCCTCGCGATTATCGCTATTTCTATTATGTGTTGTGCTTTTCTCATGAACCTTGAATTCTTCGCAGCAGCAACATACTTCATTTCCAAGTTTAGTGAAGGAAATCTTTTCTTTGGCGATAATCTCTCTATGTAGGTAGTACAAAAAGTGCATTGAAGGATTCTCCTTCAAGAAGTCTTGATACATTAATGTAATTGTGATATCGCTCGGCAAATACCAGGTATTTGGAGCATGCTCCTTTCTGTAATGTGATATGGTAGGGTTAAGGGAGTTAATGTGATCAGCAATTCGTTACCTATCAACTTTCCTTGCATTTTGGTTTCCAATTTTCTTGCGCGGTTGTGGCTTGATAGAATTAATGTTGCAACCCAAAATTGCATTTCGTATGAGACTGTAGGTTAGGTTAGGTTAGGTTTGTATGTGAGTGGGCCATATCGGCCCTCCCCCGCGACCTTAAGGTCTATTGTGGCTCACGCCTAAAGTCTATATTTCGCCCAACAAATCCAGCCTCCTGCAGAGGTCGATAATCTTTGTGGGCGAAAGTTGATCCAGGTCTTCTGGAGCAAGCTTTACCTTGCCAAAGAGCAGGTATCTAGTCCTGTCCGCTGCCGGACAGTAGCACAGCACGTGCTCTGCTGTTTCTTCATTCTCCATGCACAGCCGGCACTCGGTCTCCTGACCGACCCCAAGAAGGTGCATGTGGTGCCGCAAGCGGCAGTGTCCTGTATACAGGCCGACTAGAGTTCTCAGTTGTTGTCTGTTCAACTCTAGAAGCTTTTTAGCCCTTGACTCGGACAGGCCATTTATGAAGGCCTTAGAGTGGGCTAATCCTGGAAGATTTTGCCAATATTGGATTGTCATTCTTTCTGTCCAGGTCTTTAAGGTGCGTTTTGCTGTGCAAGATGTTATCCCCAGCACCGGTTCTGGTCCAACAAAGTCACTCTGGGTCCCACTCTTGGATGAGACTGTAACTTGTGGAAATAAATCCCAACGTACATAAGAAAAAAACTTTACATACTTCTTGAGTAGTTCATATCTCATCTACAAAATAATATTTTATTGTTTTTGACCTATGTGAGATGGTACTGTGGCCTGCAACCCACCTCCTTTTTGTTTTCTCTTGATGTCTGTTATTGTATACAAACCAGTTTTGTTCAGTTTTAGTCATTTGCCAATACTCCTGATTTATCTCCCTACGTCTTTTTAAACTTATTTTATTCACACAATTTTTTAACGTCATTTTACAAGCAGTTTTCCGCCTGTGCGCTTGCATTTTTTCTTGCGCTTTGAACTTGTTTCTTTCTTGCAAAGACATGTTGTGTTTCTTTCTTCTGCAATGTCCCCCTTTTTGGTAGATCTTGATGACTGATAATCGAAAACTCTATTTAAAACTATCGATTATACTTGTGAAAAAACACAACATTCGCGTCCTTGAAGATTGACTCTTCTGGTTGATATGTCGGTTTCTCTACAAATCAATATCTGTGAATTTGTTGGTTACTTCCAGAATGCTTTAATAGAAGTTGATCGTAATCAGAAATTTATTCAGAACTGCTCGTTAAATTTTCAGTATTAGAACTCTTAATACTACTACTAGTAGAAGGAGGCAACATAATAATATCGCTTAGTATAACAACGTCGTTCTGTTTAGGACTTTCTTTTATTCGTTTTGTTTGTGGATTGTAATTTTCATCATCATTCTTATTTTCCAGAATCCTTTTTTTTCCTAGAACACCTTTTATATTCGTTGAGCTTATATGCCAGCTGGTTATTCAAAGCAGGAGTTAACATCTGTTTTGACCAGTTCATTATTAACCCTAGAATTATTCAGAAACCCTCCAAATAAATACTGCGTTCTTGGAACAGTTTATTATAGTATTTGTAAACTTATCTTGCTGTAAATATTCGTTTATAATTATTTGTGTTTATTAAATTTAAGTCAAAAAACACATCAAAACCACATAAAATAATTGCATGTGAATAAATTGCAATTAGTTATAAGCTTTTTAAGGTTATGTTAGTGTGCTTGCACAGTAAACAGATATTTTTTTCTTAAACGTCCTCCCGAGTCCGACCGTTTGCCGAGTCCATGACTTATTTGCGCATGCCCTATTAGTTGGCCTGTCTAAAAGTGCCAAACTTCAAAGAACTCCTTACCATACTATTGCTTTGACTTGCTCTCCTTTAAGCAAACCAGCCAATCTGTTGAAAAGCACGATACCAAACTAACTAAGCGATAGGACATTTATTCTTCAACTTTGTGTTTTCATTTATCAAAAACCAATACAAATGAGCTTGCCACAAAAATGCACAGTAATTAAACATTTGAAGAGGTACGTTATAATTGGTTAATTTTAAGTATTATGACAGCTGAAAATTTGATACTTGGAATGTTTGAATTTTTAGGAGTTCGCAAAATTTAAAACTTCGGATAAGGGAATTAAAATGAATTTAATTTTTTTTGTTTGCAAAATGTCATTGCGACAATGTCTTGACAAGTGGCAGATGTGCAATACCAAATAGGTAGAAGATGTTTAAAAGTTTTGTGTTGTATAGGTTTAACTTGCCGTTCTAATTATTTATTATTAAGCTTATCTCTTTTCTGTTTTTAGCAAATTTCAGTTTGTTTTTTTTTTAATTTTTAATTTGACCTGCCTACTGTAATACGATAAGAGACTTGGATTATTTTGATTTACAAGACCTGCATAATTTAATAGTTAAATAAAACAGAATTTTAAATGTTAACTAAGAAATTTTACATAAAAGAATTGACAGCTATATACGTATCAATGTTTATAGGTAGATACTATAGAAATCAGAAACCAGGGCTATAAAAATTATAATTGTTATAACTTGGTTTTCATAGTACAACAATTCTCCATTGATTGCCATAAATAAAAATATCCCACAAATTTTGAAGCGTACTTATATCTTGTATATCAGCTTATTACCAATCATTTTCAATATATGTATACCTATTTGAGGTGATAAAAACTGACCTGACAAATATTATTTGTCAGAATAGAAAATAAATATCGCCAGAACCGGCTTTTGAAGTGATATCTGAAAAATCTAATAAGGAAATATAAGTCGAAGAACACTGGGTATTATCAATATGTATGGTTATGACCACATTTATTTACATTTGTTATACATATGGCTTACTCTTACTTTTGATTTGTAGGCGGGCGCAAATAAGTCAGGGACTCAGCAAACAATCGGACTCAGGAGGACGTTTAGGAAAAAAAGATCTGCTACTGTGCACAGTAATAGTTGTGAACACATATACAACGGAATGTTAGAGAATTTTGACGTATCTGTAGTTAATGTTAGAGAAAACTGTCGTACTTGCCATCTTGAACTATCGATGTGACAAATTCTCCTAACATATTCGCTTAAAACAATTAGTATTAACAACATGCCTTATTTTGTGGTTATGACAAAATTAGAAATAAACTTCTCCCTAACCAGGCACAGCTACGGCTTTTGAATTTAACAGACAGTTGATAACATCACAAGGATTTGTATGGTGCCCCTAGTTAAAAATCGTGAAACTGTGATATGTCAGTTGGTTTCAACACAGCAGAATGGTACACAGAACAGTATATTCTTGGCATCAAAATATGATTTAGTCAAACTTACCTCAATCTGAAAGTCGAAATTGATATCTAGAAAAGTTTTTAAGGATTGTCTTAAAAATTTGTAGAGATAAGTTTTTCATAGGGATCAAAAATAATTAATTCCCAAATTGGCACTAGCAGATATAGGAGGCTGCTTGCGGTACCCTTCAAGACTTAAAAATACTCACACTTTTTTGTTAGCGTCACTATGAAACTTTTGATTAGAAAATGGTATTCTATTGTGTTTCCATAACAAACACTTGTTGAGCGACCCTAAAATGAACCATTTTAAAAATGTTTTAGATTTTAAAAGTGGCTGCAGCACATTCTTCATGATTGTTTTCAGATTATATTTTATTTCCCACATAGTAGGCATAACTGTCATAACACATGTATGACTGTTCTTGTTAGAATCGCGTCTTGATGTCTTGTAGATTGTTTAGAGTCGTATAGGCCTGTTTCCTCACAGCGCTGTAGTGATCTGATTGATGATTTATGTGTAAATTTAAGGTAGAATGTCTATTCTACGCAATATGGTGAACTGCCACACTTCTCTGTTCAAATGCAAAATTACCTAAATGAGGTATCCATGGAAATGGATAGATCCTGGCAACTCAATCCCTTAGCCACCTCGTAACTGAGATTTTAATCCACTAGACTTTTTTCTTTGGGGTCACCTTGAATCAGTTGTCCACAGTGACACAGTAAACACCTGTAAAGAATTATGGGAAAACATTAGAGAATCTGTCAATTTATTTAGAAATGAAAGAATACTATTTAAAGTTGAACGGTCTCTTCTCGGATATATATCAAAGTGTATTGAAGTTAATGGTGGCTAGTATGAAAATTTTTTGTTCAATATTTGAGTAATTGTTCATTTCTTTTCCTAATAATAATTGTTGATAGTAATAAGTTGTAATATTTTTATATTATTCTTTACATGTCTTAGATCAAAATGATTTTTTTAGTTCATCTGTTTTTTTTTTGTCCTTTACAATCGAAAAACAAAAAATTTGAACGAGTTCTAAGTGGCTGTCATTTAGAATTCATGTGTTATCACCCACCAAGTTTGAGAATGTGGTTTGTGTCCATATTTAATCTCTGTCGTTTCTCAGCCAGTGCTAAACACTTAAACAGTACAGGTAGTACATTACTGCAGCTACTTTTAAAATTAAAATATTTCGAAGGCGGTTGATTTCAGCATAATTCAACAGGTATACCCTTTTGTTAAGAAAATACAAGAGTACACTATTTGCTAATAAAAAGTTCTCTAACAAGAAAAGTGTACGTATTTTTAAGACTTGAAGGGTACCACAAGCAGCACCCTCTATCCGCTAGAGCCAAATTAGGAATTAATTATTTTTTTATCATCAATTTCACACTTTTAACATCCTGTGTTTATTTCAATGTTGACTTTTGAACTGAGGTAAATTTGACTTAATTCTAATATTTTGATGGCAAGAATCAACTGTTGCTCTGTGTAGTATTACTTTTAGGCAACTCTCTATATAAGCATGGTTATTTCCTCAAATAAATACAATCACTTAGTGAAAAACAATACATTTATATGAAGATACGATAATTTTTATGAAATATATTGTTAGCCTAACAATAACAATTATGAATAGATTTTATCCATTTGACAAAGAAAAGTAAGTACATATCAAAAAGCAGAGGTCAGAAATAATTAGACATTATTTAAAACTGCCTTTTTGTCTACTGACGCCATCAGATTATGATTAAATGGGCATTAGGCCATTTCTAAAAACATTTAATTACAAGTTAAATTTACCATGGTTCTATTACATGTATATAACATATACCCTACTAAAAATAGCAAAACCACTTTGTATAACTTTATACTTCATTAAGCTTAGCTGCAGTGTCTCGAAGACCATTATTAATCAGCAAAAAATATGTACAGTGTAAACTGTTTATGACAGCAGTTCATATACAGTCAAATAGCTGATGGTCATGATAAAATGAAATTATATTTTCTTGTGCTAATTGTCCATATATTTTATATGAATTAATAAGTATTTAAGCTAAAAACTAATTGAAGAAAAGTTTTATTGAAAAAATACCAAGTTTCCGTTGTTGACTGAGACTTGGCCCCAGATGGTTAGATCCATAGCTACAGATTTTTATTATTTGTTGTGGGTAGTGGTATTTGTAATAGTGAGAATATATATTTGGGCAAACATTTTACAACGCCATCTCACACACGAAAATAACAAAATATATAATGCAAGGTACAATACAATAAATCTCAAAAATTCACAAATAAACACAACAAATATATCACTGGTGTCCAAACACAAAACCTACTCACAATCACAGGTCGGCAAAGTCACAGGTCAAATCCTCCTCAAGAGAGTAGAAGCAGCAGTCCACAAGAAAACTCTTAATTTGTGTCCCGAACATTTTCTCGCCCTTTATATCTGCACTATACGAAATATATCAAGATTGTATCATCCCCCAAAATTTATTCAAATTTATTGTTTTACTCTACAAAACTTCTGAGTACATATAATTCATACCTACAAATATAGGTATACTATATACTATAACTATTTGAAATAATCTGTTTTATTTTATTTTATAATTAACATGACATGCATTTTGCATTCTATGCCGCATCTGCTTCAAAGTTTTTCGATTACAGGCACTGTTAAGATTACGATTTATTTGAGAGGGCAGTGTCCACTACTATGTTCAGGCAGCATTTGGCTATTGTACAACCTTCTTCAGGTCCCTAGTGCCGTCCAGTTTGCAACCAGTAACCTCATTTATTAGTTCAGTGGCATCATCAAAAAGTATTATCATTTTTGGCCATTTCACCCCCAGTTCATCTACTAGCTACCCAGATTTGGGCAATTACAAAGTAAATTCTTCATGGTCTCATCCTCTAGTTTACCATCATCTGCTCACTTGTAGACTTATATTATGCTGATGTTTTCTGAGGGCACGGTATCCAGTGAATACGCCAAAAGCCACTCCAACACTGTCTCTTGAATAGTTCAGATTGTAAGCAATCTTCTGAAAGGAATCACTTTGGTCTGCTTAGCATGACAGCACCCAGTAATGTATGTATATCGCTAAGTTTGTTTATGTAGTGTTTGTATATGAAAGCTAAGAACAAACGAGGTACCAAAGGTGCAACAGATTTGAGTCCAAAAGTTTCTTGTAAAGGAGCCTTTGCTAGTTCATCAATCTTATATTGTTCTCATTTCCATTGTCTTGTGTAACTGATTCCAGCTGAGTGCCCAAAAACTGCTTTGTTTTCAGTTGGGGAAAAGCTGCGTAGCACCTTAATGATATTGACATTCATTTGCTTAGTACCATGGATAATCACCATCAATTCTGATTGGAAAGCTGTAATAAATGATTAAATTTCTCAAAGTATATTCTACTTCCAGATCCCTTGCTTGTTTTGGAACCATCTGTGTAAACAGTTGCATCATATTTTGCAGCATCCTCACAGTGGAATCGTTCATGCGTATTTTGTGTGACCTATCAAAAAAATAAGGAGAAGCATGTTTGTCAATAGTTACATCCAGAGGGGTAGGAATAAGACAGTATCCCTTAAGACACACCTGGCCGTCCCCATATTTAGGTTTAGATGAGAGCTGCACTATGATGTCCATGATCTATTGTGATGCTCCTATGTAAATCTCAACTCTCTAGCCACTGTTCCGCCTTATCTCCTTCATTAGAGTTCACAGCCTTGACAGAAGCGCATTGCACCTTTCAATGTTTAGAGACAGGACCATTATACATTTTCCAGTTAGTCCACAATGGATTCTTTGTCCATATAGAAAATCCAAAGTTTTCCTCTTTCAGCTGGGGCTCGTACTGATGCCCAGAGACTTTTATGTAGATCTTTGTTGCTTACCCTTAATCTGACAATCGCTCTATTATCTCCAGCATTTGTCCGCGCTCTTTTGGTCTGTAAATAATACATGCACATCTGGTACCTCAGAGCTCTTATGCAATCCTGTTCTTTTTTTTCACCCCGTCTTGATTTCAGAATAAAAATTTCTCTAATTTCCTCCAACTCTTCAGGGCATTCCTAAATGAGATACATGCTCAAAAAATCCTACCCATGTGTAGAAAAATCACGTATAGTCCCTACTGCAGTAGGCCAGAGGATATCCCATCCATTCCAGGAAATTTTAAGTGGAAAATAATTTAATAGTCCAGCACAGTTTATTTGCTGTCTGACACATCACACCCCAATTCTCTCGTTAAAAGTGGATTTTTAAAAGAAGGTCTCCTGTCTCCAAACTGGCAAGCTCTTTGAAGGTAACCTTATGCAGCAAGATACCATAGTAATTGGTTCACCAAGCAGATTTATTAATGGTAAAATAAATTGTTCTGTTCATCATATCTGTGCCAGCATTGCATTGGCCTTCACCTAAACTTACTCACGAGCACATGTTAGTCTTTGTCTATCTTAATAAACTCCATTATTTCCCTCACTGACAAAAACGAAACAATCTTGTTGAAGGAATGTTATCCTCATTCTCGTCTAAGGATGGTGAAGGCATGGGTATTGTCTTCTGTGTTACTTTTCCTGGTGCTTAGGTATTACAATAGCATAAAGAATTTTAAAACTTGTGTCTTTATCCTTTTTAATACTTAGTATTGCAAAAGTGTATATTGTAGATCTATAACATTCAAAGTTTCCTGTACTGTGTTTTTGGGGATGATAACCCACTGCTTAATACACAGAGGTGATTGTCGGTGGTAAATGAGATCCATTAATGAATTGACTAATCCCTCCAAGAAACTTACCAAAGTTAAGATTCATGTTCTCATGACTCAAGGCGTCTCACAGAGTCCTGCTCCCGAGTGTCACCCAAACAAAGTTGTCTGTTTCGAAGCACACAGTGGGGGGGGGGGGGGGTCTCAAAATCCAGGTAAATAAAACTCCAACACTCCCAGGTGGTTGGAACACCCGACACCCGCTAGCGGTTAATCCAAGGCTGTATCATCTGGAACCCCGCCCTTAAGTAATAACCAAGTGTGGTTAATTGCCAATTTCAAAACTCACAGTGAAGGCCTCAAAATCCGGGTGAATATCACTCCCTAGAGATATTTGCCTCCCTCCAGGCTCGTCAGGACCAGATCCCCCGCCAGTGTTTGACTCCAATTAATCGCTTCTTACGACAGGCAGGTGTTAATTTGGGCCTATTTTTTTGTTCGTCCCCGGACCCACAGTGGACATCAATTCAGTATCTTAATTATTGTGCATATTTATTTAAAAAAAAATCCCGAAACACGTCAGTTTTATACTTAAAAATGACATCCTGCAATGTGAAAACTTCACCCCTACATAAACCCCCTTCGAGTGAATTGCAACCCCCAAATTTTTAAAAAGGAGGTAGGAGCTTATGATACCTAATTTGAAAGATCTCTTCATTCTCTATTCAAAAAGTCTACGGTTTTTAATTTATCTGATTGACGAACTTCGCTACACTAAAAAAATAATAACTAACCGCGTTTCATTCTTGACAATGAGAAAAAATAAAAAAACATCTATCTTAATGTAGATGTTCAAAATGCATGCCTTGAACGTCTTGGCAGCATCCTAATCATGAATAAAAATGTCTTCTAACATTAATCAACATCGTCTTCCATGAGTTTGTGTTTGTATCAATTTATAGGGATGCATTTTATTTTCTATTAATGTTCAACTACTCAATGAATGGCTAACATCCAATGTTGTAGCTGTTTGTTGACTCGAAGTATGTGGGTTTTCCTCAAACTCAGGCATTACATCCAATTTGGTATCATTACTCAGTGTTTTAGAAGGTTTTCTTTCTATCTGCCTTACACGTCCACACTCCCGAATGTCTTCTTTTTAATTGATACTCTCCAAAAAGGACATTGAAATTGTTTTTGCTTGCTTTCTCATTATCAAGAATGAAATGTGATTAGTTATTCATTATTTAGTGTATTGTAGCGAAATTCGTCAATCAGTTGAATTTCTTTTTGTTTTACTGGTTTTTTTTTTTGCTATAAACTTTAACACCATAGCGTTTTTGAATAGAGAATGAAGGGATATGTCAAATGAGGTATCACAAGCCTCTATTTTGTATTTAAAAATTTGGGGTTTGCACCTGTCACTTGGGATGAAGTTTTCACATTGCAGGATCTCATTTTTTAAGCTATAATTGACGTGTTTCAGGATTTTTTATAAATATCCACAATAATTGAGGTACTCAATTTATTATATTTGGCTGTTCCACACTGTATAACTGTATCACACTTCAACCTTGTTATGAGTTTATTTTGAACATTTGTAGCATGTTTATTAATGGTGCTTTTTGCTAGATGTTATGTTCACATAAAATTTAGAGATAATGGAATTTTAACTTTGTAGCTGCTGGTAATTTATAAAAAAGGAAACTATAGTCAACTTAAACCTTAACCAACCTTGGCTGTAAATACACAGTAGCAAGTAGGTCAATTTCTCTTATCTTGTTTGCATTTGAAGTCCAGAAATAATCAGGTATAGTAAATGGTTCAGACTGTCTCTATTTATATTTAACTTTTAATCCTGACGTTTTTCTTGCCGCTATCAGTTAGAATTATTATCTCTTAAAACTATTAATTCCCAGTACAATATTTACTTTAGGTCTGTTCTTCTAGAACTAATTAAATTTGTATTTGTGTTTATTAAATTTACTATCCAGGGTGTACTTTCACAGGCTTTATTTACAAGTTCACTTCCATCAGTCTGTTTTTATTTTGTCATCATCTTCACTCCTTCTCTTTCATTTGCACATCTCATGGACAAGTTGGGTTTTGATATACCCTAGGAGTTTTGTATCTCATTTCTTTTAAGATAATCTATTTAATTAAAAATAGTTGCTCTGCGGCGTGGCTAGTTTATTAGGCTTTTAAAAGCTCTTGTTAAGTTCACATAGTGACATCATAAATAAATATTAATTTACTTCAAACGAATTAAGTACCTCGTGTCACAAATAAAAACTATATTTAACTCCCAACCTTTAATTACATTGGTTTTAGCCCTGATGTTTTAAATCATTAACACTAAAGACATCCTAAAGGTGACAATTTATAGTATCAACTAAATCTGATGCCACAAGCCTGCTAAAATGATTGTAACTAATTTAACAAATGCCATGATAACTTTGGAAAACATTGGTGTTCAACTAATTTAACAAATGCTATGATAACTTTGGAAAACATTGGTGTTCGATTATTTGAGTATTCTGCAAATGTAGTCATTAATGCAATCGATGAGGTTTTTAGCCTAGAAATCTGATAGTATGGCTTGATAATAATACACCCCCACTAATTTGATACATGTAAAGATTTGTGGTCACTTTGACATGGATCGAATTCAACAAGTGGCAACCAATATTTACGTTGCGCTAAGACTAAGGAAAAAACCAGATTGTTTTCTTACATAAGGTTTTTATGATTTTACAAATTGGCTGAAAAATCAACCCCGATTTTATACAAAATCATTACCTACTATAAATCGAAATCAGGATCAGTAGCTTGTACAGTTCGCTATTTGAAAATAGGCATGCCTAATTTTCTAACTAATTTATATTCATTACAATATTTGTAGCATTGCTTAGTTACCTGTACATACACCTATTATTTTCACTCAATTTTGGTACATAATTTAGTTACACCTCGTTATGTGTTTTTATAGAAGAAAATATTAGTATAATTTCATAGAAAAGTTTTAATACACAATATTTAATAACAATTATTTGTAATGTTTTTAACATAATTAACATGTTAAAGTGTAGTAGATTTGAATAACGACTAACAATGACTTGACCTTTTTAGACGACCAGCAAAGCGAATGCATGGCCTGAGGCTTCTAAACAGAGTACTTTGGGTAATTTAACTCCAGCTGATCGTCACGGTTCTGTTCAGGTTGTAAGTTCTACAAATGGAGAGCTGAATGCAGACGACCCAACTGCGGGGCATAGCAATACTCCTATCACCCAGCCACAAGAAATCGAACTCCTTGACGAAACTAAGTAAGTATTTTAAGGTTAAGACTTTAATATTTTTTATTTCCATGAAAAAATACTAGCGATGCTGTTGTCCTATTAAAGTATGAAGTATGGCTATTAAAATCAAGATTTGAACAAATAATGTGGTTTTTTATTATAAAGATCAATATTTATCTTCTTCAACATTCTCTCCTCCCTTATCTACACTGCGGCATATGTGTCTTGCATTGATTAAAGCAATGTTGGAAGCCTTGGGAAATCAGATTTTACAATTAAGTCTGCCATATCTGAATAAACCTCTTCCAACAACCTTAAATAGGTTTCTTTCAATTTACCTATTTACTTAAAGTTGCAAGGAGTTGCACCTCGTGAATAAGGAGGGTCTTTGAGTAGTAAAGTGTGTTTGTCTACTAGAACTAACTTTACAGAAATTCTTTTGTCTCAATGCATCCATCAGTTGTTTTTTCTACAAATCAAGCTTCTTCGTATCTTTTTCTTACATCTTTATAAGGATTTATGTAGAATATTTCTGGTTTCACAGTTTTACCCTGAGGAACCCATTTAGTCATAGTAATGAAGAAAACAACCAATATTGTCTAAAAATTTTTATTTGCTCATTCTTGTCTTCTTCATTCTGAGAGAATGAAAAGCATTGAATGCATTGATTGCCTCCTTCTTTTGACGTTGTATTGAAAAATCCACATTTTGTCATCTGTATTTACCTTTTCCAACAAATTCTGCTGGTCTGCATATTTTTTTTAGTATATCAGACAGAGCATATATATATATATATATATATATATATATATATATATATATATATATATATATATATATATATATATATATATATGCTCTCTAAGGTTGCAGTGTATTCAACCCTAGACTAAGAGAGGCCTCAGAGTTTGTCGTAAGTCTTGTCTTATTTATAAAGTTTCGTCTACCTGCCTCGTTATCAATGTAATCAGTAGAGTGAAGGTCTATTAGGTCAGGCGCTTTCATAACAGTACTTATAGGATTAAGTGGGTTAGAGGTTAATCCTATAAGTACTGTATCCAGAGTGTGTGTGTGTGTATGTGGGCGTGCGGGCGTGTGTATGTTTATGTGTGTGTTCGAAAAAGCTTTTCGCCGTCATTAGTGTGAGATATACTTGGTTTTCGGGTTGCAACAGAACAAAGCCTTTTTACTATACATTTAAAGTGTCACCGACAAAGTCAGCTGAATTTTTGGAACCCATAATATCAAAACCATATCCACAACAGAGCAAAACTGTCAAATCTAATAAAAACTCCCACGAATACGTTTCTGAATGAACCTCATGAAGTTTATGAAAGTACTTGTTTACGACTGTTCCTGGACAAACGAATATACTTATCCACAATAGAATATATAAACACATTCTCGCAGTTTAAAATTCCACCCCCTCTTTCACACTGGTCATGCATCATTTCATACCGGACTCAAAATAGACTTCGACAATGCCAAAACAATATCCCAATTTGCAACTTTAAGACCAAAATTATCCACGAAGCAATCGAGATCCAAAAACGTCCGAGTTGTGTAAATAAGAGAGAT